>JALMGJ010000009.1:1862500-2087500 GCA_023362775.1 Charina bottae
TTTTAGCAATTTATTTTGACACGAATTCTCTCCATTTTTTTTCTATTTATTTTTTTCAATCTACTGTTGGCTATGGAAGGCTGTAGTCTGTAGTCTCAAAAATTCAGTAAAGAAACAAAAACCAATAACCCAGCAATGGTTCAAAAGATTTGAAAAGTGCATTGTAAATGCAATGATTTTTAACTATTACTGTAATACCTTATTGCTTTATTAAAAGTGTCATCAAATACAAGGGAAAAAACAATACCATGAATCATTCATGTCTTTCAAAGTATTATGCAATAGTTATAGGAAGTAAGCAGAAATTCAAGTGCATAAAATGGAGCCATATGAAACTTCTGGATATCCACAATAACACACTTTGTTCAGGTGTTCTATCTGAATTTCATGGGTTATGATAGGAGCAAGTATTTTATGTGGATGGCATCTGTTAAATATTCTTCATGCTTTTAAATGTTGTTACAGAGATAACGTAAATGTCATTAGAAGATAGAGCTTTTTAAATTCAGCAATAAAATAAAAGAAAACTGAAAATGTTGGCAGTAGTTCCACCAGGCCAAACAGATTGCATTCTGGATTTTGAAACTGTGCTGGCATATGTTCATATTCAGAAGACACCTAAATCCAAATGTTCTTTTAAATAGTCAAGGCCCTATACCCTTCAATGGGATCTTCTTCTGAGCAAAACATAGGCTGCAAGTTTGCTCTGAAATCCCTTCCCTTCTTGATTTATAAACCACCTCACTCCAGAGACTCTAGATAGCATGTAAAGTCAAACACAAAATAAAGAACAATATAATAAAAATATTTTATTTTATTTAAATTATTTTATTTAGGTACCTCCCAATTCCAAACAACTCTAGGCAGCCAAAAAAGCTATTTCCTTCCCTTTGGCATTTCTTGAAGCTGTAAGTAGTAGCAAAAGGTTTCACCCACAGCAAGGGTGTCCTCCCAGAAGCATCACCCTGAGAACGTTCAATTCTTCCAATACAAAGTCAGGGAAAAACAACAAATATTCCTCCCTCAACATGGAGGATGCTCCATCAAGTGCTTCGAACACCTCTTCTGGATTGGGGAAAGAGGAAGATAGACAGCAGGGAGTACTGCCTAGCAATGGGGAGAATTGTTGCTATAACAACCAACTGCAAGCTTGGCCTCCAACTTTTAATTGCTTCAGAGTCATTGGTAGGTTGATCATACATCCTGTTTTGAATGGGACAGTCCCATTTTTTTAGCATTTTTCAACCGTCCCATTGTTTTCTTAAAAATCTCAATTTTGTCCCGTTTCTCAAACCCGGCGGGAATGGTGCAGAAGGAGGATCCGAGCCGGAGCGCAGACCGGGGGCGGGGTTTGCGGGCGGGAGCCAATCGCGTGGACTGGGGGTGGGGTTTGCACACGGGAGCCAATCGCGCAGACCAGGGGGCGGGGATCCCTGTCTTTTTCATGAATACGGAATATTACATAAGACCCCGTCCCATTTTGCCATTCTGAAATATGGTCGGCCTAGTCATTGGCCCCCAACACTGTCCCCAGGCAACGGGGCATCTGCCAACATGTTCCTTGTTGCCTGCCAAGCTCCCTGTTCTTCCCATATTCAAATTCATTTTTGAATTCTATATAGAAGAAGAAGGAGAAGAATGACCTAACTATGCTGCAAAGCAAAGCACCAACCCCAAGCATAAACTGTATTTTTATCAATGCCTCCTTTAGAAAATAAAATATTGGATGGAGGTAGCCCAGCTTCAGATATATGGGTATTCTGTGACTGATCACACCCAATTATGCAATCAGAAGAATGTCCTGCCACCTCAAATGAAAAGCAAACTTCTAAGGGATCTGAGTTACTAGACTTCTTTCCAACATTCCTTGCTAGCTCCAAAAAGCCTTTGGCCAGCCCTGAACAATCAAACCTCTAATCTCCTTCTTTTCACTTTCCTGGCAAACACACAGAAAGACTTATGCCTTCCCTCCTTTTTCTCTGTTTCCCAAATTCCCTGGCTAGCAGCCTGCTGTGCATAACCAGGGAACCATGGGATATGCAGTACTCTCAAGTCCTGTCCCATTGTTGCTCTTCTTCAAGTGTGCTCATCTGTCTTGCTCCTATTGCATCTGCCATTTGCACAGTAAGAGAAACAAACAAACAAATCCTTATTACGGTCAAAGACCAGCATATAGTAAGAGACAGGAAGAGAGAAATATGTTTGGTAATGGGAGTCCCTCAGGGAGATTGTGGGTATGGGAGATCTGGTAGGAAAGGAGAGGGAGATTGATCGAGCTTTTTTCTGATTTTGTTTTTCTAGAGATAGATGATTTCTAAGTTAATCTAAGGAACCGTGGAAAGCTCATTTTTCTCAAACCCTTGCTGAGGTAAGGAAATTCATTTTTTAACTGCCAGCATTCTGAAAATGTCCATGTGCCACACTGGTGGGGAATTCTGAAATCTGTAGTTTAACACATTTTAACGGCACCCGATTGAAGAAGACTGTTCTGATTTCTTTGTCAAGTGTGTGGAAGTGTTACTAAGAGAAAAAGATTCTGCGGCAGTTCTTTCTCACGGAACCATTTTTCTACAAGAAAAATAAGTATAGATAACAGTCTAAATAAGGACTGTGCATTGTGCTTGGGAACTATATGGCTATGAAAAGTTTATATGGAGATACAGAGCTCCAACAATACTTCTGAGTCACATTTTTCCATTATAAGGTTCTTACCAATTTCCTTCTAAATGATTCTATGGCAGAAAAGCTGCCTTTCCTTGCACTTGTCTGAAAGGCATTTCCTTTGTACTCCTGCTGGATATAGAGGGAATTTCTTCACACACATTGATCCTAATACCACATAAATTAATGGCTGAATCCCAGGGACATTTTTAGTCCAAGACCATGTCCTAGATACATAAATTAGTCAAGTGAATTATTTAAAAATATTTTTCCTTTGTATTATATCTTTGTAGAAACAAAATGTAGGCCAAATCCACAGCTTATAGTATATATATGAATCTGACATAAATCAAAACAAGTTTACATGGCTTTGACAATATTACAGAGAACAGCATTCCAGTCAGAAAAACAAATACATAGAGTTTTATCTTTGTCTTTCTTGTTGAGAAAAACACACGCGCAGACATATAAACAACTTCCCACATATGCCAAAATGGGTGTTAGTTTGTCTTACCTCTCTATCCCCGCTACTGGGCTTCTGTTGAAAAGTGGTTTTCCAGACATTCCAAAAACTGCAGAGTGAGGGTTTGAGGTTTTTTTGTTTTTCTATATAGATAAATCTCTACTGGGAACTAGGATGAGATCAACAAAACCACTTTACCTTGACATGAGCAGAAAAACATGTCATTTTTATAACCACAAAAGCAACCCGGTTTTAATATCCTAAGTGCAATATTTATGTGGTTTCTATGAATGGAATTAGAGTTTAGATCATATAACCACTGTAAACAAACCAATCAAACTGATTTTCCAGCTTCTCCTCAAGAACTGACAGACCTTCCATGGGTAAGACAAGACAATATTTTACAGAGATGATTGCTCAATCGGCTCCTTATTTTTTTTTATTGTTTCTGTTTTCCAAAACTCTCTCTCTGAATCCTTGGGGCTGTTTTAGACACACTATTGCCTCTACTCAGTTTCTGTTCTAGATGATAACATTGCAATTATCTTGGAGCTTCCTGCAGCCTTATGGCATCTGAAAATCAAGGCAAGTCCTCACAGGAGCTTCCTACAAAACAATTTAAGAAGAATATTTAACCAGAACTGCAAGAATGGATGCCCAGAGACAGGAGGCATTATGTTGCACTATAATTCATACACCATTCTCCTATGGCATTCCCTTCACCCACCCATTACATCCCCAGGCTGGATTTCCTCATTCTTTCAGGTGGGCTAACACTTGGCAGAGCTGGATTTTGATAGTTGCGGTGTAGCTGACAAAAACTCAGTTTTCATTAAGTTCAATTTTTTCCTCCCCTCCTCTCAAAATCTGCAACTTTCAGTAAATTATTATAAAACAAACCCAATTCTCACACATTTGCAGTGGCTAAATTCAATAAATATAGCTTTCTCAGTATTGAGAGGTCCTTGTTGTACCTGGCTATCATCTAGGTGTTGAAAATTAGTTCGTCAGAATAGAAAGTTGACCAACTGTAAAGCATCGCTGAATTTGTAGTGCTTCAAAATCCAATATTTAAGCATTTGGAACCTGGATAGATGAATCTGACAGTTTTCCTTTCCCCAACATTCATATAAATGGATAGAATGAATCTGTCCTTCTTAAGATTTTGTTATTATAACAAAGCATGCTGAATAAACTTCTCAACCCTCTCCAGCAGTGAATCAACCACATGTACATTTCAATGCAAGAGTTGGGCATGACTTTGATTTATGGTCGGGGATCATTGGGAAAGAAGGAGTTGACAATAGCAACATGAATGGAATCTTACTTCTGACTAAATGTGCAGAGCATAACCTTGTCATTACTAACACACTCTTTCGCCAGAAAAATAAATTTAAAACATCATGGAAGCACCCATGGTCGAAGCACTGGCATCTTTAAGATCAGGGCTTTCCAAAGTTTTCCCGTGGCGACACACCAACACCGTTGGTGTGTCGCTGCGGGAAAACCCGGAAGTGCCGCCGTTGCGGCAGCGCACAAAAACCCGGAAGTGCTGCTGCTGCTTTCAGGTTTTTGCGCGCTGCCGTTGTGTGTCACCGTGGGAAAACCCGGAAGCGCTGATGATGATCAGCGCTTCCGGGTTGTGTGACGACACACCAGACTGTGTGTGGCGACACACTTTTTTGTCACGACACACAGTTTGGAAAGCTCTGTTTTAGATTATGTAATTGTCCGTGCTAGAGATCGCCGTGATGTACTTCTCACCAGAGCCATGACAAGTGCCGATGACTGCTGGACAGACCATCGATTAATTCGATCCATGATGGCCATAAAGATTGTCCCTCATCGTAGGCTCCAAGGAAGAAAACCAAGGCGTAAAATGAATACACTGGCCCTTCAAGATTCTACTAAACGAGGTTGCTTTCAATCAACTCTCAAGGAACATCTGCCTATGGAACTTCCTGAAAATGTTGAGGAACACTGGATTAAATTGAAGACTTCTATTATTTCAGCCTGTGAACAAACTATCGGATACCAAACTAAGAGACATTCAGGACTGGTTTGACGAGAACGATAGTGAGATTGAACATATTATTGACAAGAAAAGGAAAGCCTTCCAGATATGGCAAAAAGATATTAACTGTGCCATTAAGAAAAAAATCTACGCCAGTGCAAAGGCAGAAGTCCAAAGAAAAACTAGAGAACTTAAGAACATATGGTGGATAAAAAAAGCCCAAGAAATCCAACATTTTGCAGATGCTCATGATGCATGGGGCTTTTTTAATGCCATAAAGGCCATCTATGGACCAACAAACTATGGTACAAATCCATTATGCTCAATAGATGGTGCCAAACTTCTAAAGGACAAAGAGTCTATTGGACTGTGCTGGAAAGAGCATTACTACAATCTCCTTAATCGTCACTCTACTGTGGCTGATGAAGTCTTTCTTGCAAATCCCGCAAAAACAAATAAGAGATGAGCTTGCAGTACCCCCTAGTTTGGAGGAAGTCAGTAAAGCCACTAATCAAATGAAAAATAACAAAGCTAGTGGACCTGATGGGATTCCTGCTGAAGTCTTTAAAGAAGGCGGGCCTGTACTTACACAACAATTTCATAAGCTCATCGAAAAAATCTGGATGAGGGAGGAGATTCCAGCAGACTTTAGGGATGCCATAATTATCACTCTCTTTAAAAAGGGTGATAGAACAGACTGTGGAAACTATCGAGGCATCTCCCTTCTAGCTACAGCAGGCAAAATCCTGGCAAAGATCATCGCAAACCGTCTCCTATCTGTATCAGAAGACATCCTCCCTGAAACACAAAATGGCTTCCACACTTCCAGGGGAACAGTGGATATGATCTTCACTGCACGACAGCTTCAAGAAAAATGCAAGGAGCAAAACCACCCTCTGTACATGGCGTTTATTGATCTGACTAAAACTTTTGATACTGTAAATCGTACTGCTCTCTGGACCATCCTTCTGAAAATCGGATGCCCTGATAAATTTGTGAACATCTTGCGGCTACTCCATGATGACACGATGGCAACAATCCTGAATAACAATGGCTCTCAAAGCGATCCATTTAAAGTGGAATCCGGCGTTAAACAGGGATGTGTTATTGCTCCAACCTTATTCGCTATCTTCATCGCTATGATTATACACCTTGTTAAAGAGAAACTTCCTACTGGTGTAGAAATTATATATCGAACAGATGGAAAGCTTTTTAATCTTAGTAGGCTGAAAGCAAAAAATAAGGTAATTACAACTTCTGTTATAGAACTTCAATATGCTGATGATAACGTAGTCTGTGCACACTCAGAGGAAGATCTTCAAACTATCCTAAACATCTTTGCAGAAGCATATGAAAAGCTCAGCCTCTCGATTAACATTTAAAAAACCAAAGTGCTTTACCAGCAAGTTCGAACCAATCCCTCCGCAGTGCCATCAATCCAGCTCAAAGGTGTGTTACTAGAAAATGTCAACCACTTTTCTTATCTCGGCAGCCATCTATCTACAAAAGCCGACATCGACGCTGAAATTCAGCATCACCTGAGCTCTGCGAGTGTAGCTTTCTCCCGAATGAAGCGTAGAGTGTTTGAGGATCAGGACATTCGCAGGGAGACCAAAATGCTTGTTTACAAAGCCATTGTACTACCAACCCTTCTGTACGCCTGTGAAACATGGACCCTCTACAAACGCCACCTCCAACTTCTTGAAAGATTCCATCAATGCTGCCTCCGAAAAATTCTGCAAATTACTTGGGAAGATAGGCGGACTAATGTTAGCGTATTAGAAGAAGCGAAAACCACCAGCATTGAAACAATGATCATCCAACATCAACTTTGCTGGACCGGCCATGTTGTTCGAATGCCTGACCATCGTCTTCCAAAGCAGCTACTTTACTCCCAACTTAAGAATGGAAAACGGAATATTGGTGGACAGCAAAAGAGATTCAAAGATACTCTCAAAGCTAATTTTAAAAAATGTACTATCAGCATTGAGAACTGGGAAGCCCTAACTCATGAGCGTTTCAATTGGAGGTCAGCCTTTATTAAAGGCGCTATGGAGTTTGAAGAAGCACGAGTACAGGGAGAAAGGGAGAAACGAGCTAAAAGGAAGGCACATCAAGCAAACCCTCATCATGACCGTCTCCCACCCGGAAACCTATGCCCTCATTGTGGGAGGTTGTGCGGATCCAGAATTGGCCTTTACAGCCACTTACAGATCCACTGTTAAAATTTTACCTTTGGAAGACAATCTTACTCGGCTACGAGTGATCGCCAAGAAGACCTCTAGTCAACACTTGATTCGTTGTTTATAAATCCTTTAGCTTTTCCTCTGCCTTTTTGTTGACAGATTCAGGGCAGATTATGGGAGAATATGGGGCAATTTATTTTCCATTTGCTTAGCAGCCAAAAGAGAAGTCCATAAATTAAAGCTACGTATAGAGAAAAGCATACGTTAAATGGCATTCTTCTGGTAAAATCCATAATTATTCTTGGTGTTCAAATAAAGCAATTCTCAGGACTATTATTCATAAAAGGTACATATGCTCAGAATTTTCAATCTCTCATCAAAGCCACTGCAGGGAATCACCAGTTTGTATTATCCAAACAGAACCTACAGTACTTAAATATATTGCTGCATTCTTATGACATTTGGAGAACAGTTACATGCTTTAAAATCAATTGTAAGGTATTCCTTAGTGCCATTACAGATGTGGGTCATAGGGAATAGTGTGCCATGTGAATACCTTCAACCAGGCCCCTCTGACTCTCTCCTTAGTAACACCCCTACAAATTAGGCCATGGCAAAGCTGTTTATATATTTATGCATTTGTGCTTAGGGAAAAAACAAAGAACATGAAAGTGACAGCTTCTCAGTTTCCTTTGCAATAGTTAGGAAGCAGCAATCTCTGTGGGCAATCCTGGACTGCATCTTGTTTGATCATCTCCTGCATCTTCTGCAGAATGAAAGATGGCAAGTGCAGTTTGTGATTCAAGCCCTGCCCCTTTTTTATGTGTGTCAACATCACCCACTAATACAAAAGGGGCTTCAATCATGATGCCATGCCCACCACCTTGCAGATTTTGACATCCTCCTGCAGAAGGCCATGCTAGGAGGGCTTACAAATTATTGCCAAACAACTGAGAGAGTCATTCCAGATCATGTGCTTCTGGCACATGGAGATAAAGTAATAGACCAAGAGAGGAGATGAAACTGTCCGATAGTGTGGTATCTTCTTTTATGCTGTGAATGATCTATCCAGCAAAACAGAAAAATTACACATTGACTTGTCTTCCTTTTTTATTGAATCTGAACTTGGTTCTTAAGAAGGTGGTGAAGCACAGTCTCTTTCAAATCTGCAGGCAAAGAGGCACTGACCACCTCAGAGATCCAGCTACTCACACCTCCTCCAGCCTCATGAAGCAGTCAGAAGGAACATGGATCAAGCTGCCAGGAGTCATGCCAGAGATTATCCTATCTACTTCACCAGAGTCAACAGGCCCAAATGAGTCCCAGATAACATAGACTGATGTTACCACAGTAATTTCATTGGACCCTGCATATGCAGAGTCGAGACTTTGGCAAATATGAGTGTCTTTATCAGCAAAGTCTGTGTAAACTGATTAAAGCAGCCAAGAAGGCAATTTGCCCATATATTCCTCTCCCAAAGGGTGTTTAGCCACCATGAACAATGCAATCAGCTGATAGCCTACTGTTGCAATAATGGAAAAGTAAAAATGCTTTGTGTTCCTTATCCTCAACAAGCAGATTTGAACATTAGATCTGACTCTTGCTCAATCAGATTCACTTTTTATCTTCCTCTGCTGGCAATTTAGGCATAACTTCTGCCACTTCATGTCCTGGAGGTCCATGGTGAACCATTATGCAATCCAGGATCAGCCAAGAGAGAGGTGATTAAAGAGCAATTATGTCAAGAATCCCAGTTGCCCTCTGATATCAGAAGTCAACCAAGTTATCAGTGGAATTACTTGCCAGATCATTGGGAAATTCCCCAAGTACCCACCAAAATCCATTAAGATCCATAAGATGCTTCTCAAAAATCTTAATGTGCAAGGGTTTATTTACTTAGGGTTCTGTCATGTGCCAAGTTACTTTATTATTGAACTGCATCAGAATATAAAACCTTACAGTGCATTCATGGACAAAGTTATAAGCACACAGATAACAATATTAAGGATTAGGTACATAGATAGCTCTGGTTTAACTAGATGATGAAGTATATTATAATAGACAGTATCACTAATATAAAACAGAAGATATTTCTAAATTGTTCTGTATCCTGTGGTGGTAGAGATCACATCTGTGTTGTAGAGTTCTAAAAATCAATTTTCAAAGTCAGAACTAACATCCAGGGAGTTTATGGATAAAAATGTCTCCCCTGTCCAAAACTACTCAGAGAATAAAATAAAAAAGTGGATAAATCTGAAAGATTTTTTAAAAGTAATGTCCTGCCCATTATCAGGAAAGAAGGTCATCTTTCAAGCATAACACAAAGACAACGTTTTGCAGATTAAACACGGAACCATTTTGAGTCCATGAAAACAATTATTCCTATTAATTAATTAATACATTGTAGCCGTTTTTCAAGGATTCCAAAAGAAGATGGGCAAAAAATGAGGCAGTTCCATAAGGCAGCAATATGGAGAAATAGAAGCACAAAGGAACTAAAAAGAGGAGAGAGAATGAGAGAAAGATTCATTTTTTGTTATAAGGTATTTGTCTGAATTCTGAACTGCATTAGCATATTTTCATAACCTATGTAAACTATAATAGAATTCTCACTATTTTGTTGCAAATACACCCATTTAATCATTATTTTAAATGCAGTATACCCAACATCATTATTTTATGAGCAAATCAAGTTATTCATAATACATTTACATTCTGAAAGTGACTTTTGTTCTGTTAACTATCATTCTAAAAATAGAGCATTTCTTCCAAACCTTCATTCCCCCATGAAAATTTGGGGTGGGATCAAAACATTCAGAAATGATCCATAGTCTTTCCCAACATTAGGGTCGTCCAAGTGGGCTGGCATGACAACTCCTCCAATTCTAAACCACTGGGCATTGGCTCTGCCAGCTGAGAAAATTCTGAGAGTTGTAATATCTACATATCTAAAGGAAGGGGGAAAATTATTTTTAAACAACTCTACCTGGAGACTACTATCTCAGGGAAGACTACTGTGATGTCTAAATATATGCAGGTGTTGGTCACCTGTTGTAACTGAATATGACAGAAGAAAAAAAAGTTTGTTGCTTTCTAAGCAACTAAATTATACATTTTAATGTTATAACATTGACAATATTGCTCTATACTAAGGCTCTCCTGATAAAGAGCAGAGGGTTTTATAAATCTTAAAACACTGCTTGGGTATTGAAGGCAAGCACTTTTCTTATACAGAAGAGAATGTAATTTTCAAAATGGTGTTGTTATCCTTCACCAGAGTAAGAAATCCAAACTCTGTGAGCTTACAGTCAATTCATCTTATTCTGTAGAAGGCAGGAGATTTATAAAGCCATCCAGAAAAAGAAATGATTATGCCTTTTGATAAACATGAATCAGTGACATCTCGATATATCATGCTAGGAATCCATGATATAAAGGGGCATCTAGTTACCGTTAAGCATTTAAAAAGAAATTACTTTAAATCAGGGCTTCCCAAACTGTGAGGTAAACCTCCCTTGGGGAGGTGCAGAAAGAGTCCAGGGGAGGTGTGAAGATTTTTAATTTTTATGTCTTTATTAGAAACAAAGTTTCATTGCCTTGTTTTCATTGTTCATTTGTGTTCATTCTGGTCTTTAGATTTTTAGGGAAGGTATGTACATTAAAATTACACTATAAAGGGAGGTGTGATGGCAAAAAGTTTAGGAACCCCCGGTTTAAATTCCTCCAAAGAATTGATGGGCCTTAAGCCTGCATAATCCAGGGATGGTCAAGGCAGTGAATACACAACTTCCTGTCTGTCTGTCTGTCTGTCTGTCTGTCTGTCGTGGGGACATACTGCAGGATATTTTGCCATTTGCACTGAGTTACAGTTGCAAGAAACTGGTCGCCAGCTAGCTCTCATTATTCAGACATATTTCCTGGTTTGGCAGAAAGGGAACACTGCTCCCGGAGGGACAAACACTCCTTCAGCCCCAGTTACTAATGTCTGGCTTTGTAGGGAGAAAGGAGGGGATCATAAAGCAATGCGTTAACGTTTGCCTGCCCTGCCCACTGAATAATCAAATAAAGCATGTCCCTATTTCTGATCCTGACCCATTGGCGGATATTCAGGATTCGCTAACAGTTCACAAATGGCAAAACTGCAGTCACTTTTTGGTTTAATTAAGTGGGACAATGAAGAGAAATACTTGCTTGGAGTTGGGTACTTTGGTTTCTTCCCAGATGCCTCTCAGCAACTTTAGCTGCCAAGCGTTAATGCCCACTAAGTGAAGCATGCAAAATACCATCTTTTTCATTTTACTTGTTATAAAAACAAAATTACAAGCAGCCATGTGTTGGCTATTTATTACTTTAACTAGGCTATGGAAGAAATAAGCAGCAAAGGAAAATCTTTTATCCAAGAAGAAAACTGATATGTAAGGAGAAAGGAAGATCATTATGCATCCACCTCTAGAAATAAGCAGACTTTCTGCATTAAAAGGTACACACACTCACATTTCGAAAAATGCAATGGCAGCCAACAAATATCACACACAATGTAGATATTTCTTCAGAGCCAATTTTGTTTGGGGATGTTTGAATTTTATTCAAAGCCTTATCTGTATTGTTAATTATTAAAAAGCTTAGACTGCAATCGGACCCAGAAGCAAGAGGACTGAGTACAGGATATTTGTTTCCCCCCTGAAACTATCAATCTTAGTTGCCTTGTTGATGTTTCACCAAGAAAGTATGAAATTAAAATGTGCAGTGACCCTTAGGCATCAGAAGATTTTGATATTAGGCTTATGGTGTAAACACATTTCGTTTCTACCTGTTAAACTTCAATCAATTTATTTACTTCAGTTTTACAGTAAGTTAACATGACTGATTGCTATGCATACAGTATGTGCATGTATATTGCACAAAAATGATTTTATAAAATTTGAAATGATGTGAGAACCTATCCAGTCTGACTTATTCAACATGCCATGGTTTAATGCAATGTATGAACCTAGCCATGCACTCACACATAGACATGTCTGACATAAGCATGGAACGTGTTAGGGCCATCATATTTTATTTGAATTCATTTAGGGCCCAGAATTCAGAAAATAAGTATATGAAATAAATAGCAATATCTCTTTAGAACTGATTAACAAGATTCTGCAGGTAAATGGAGGCCATCTCTTTTACGAGTTTTTCAGTTCTGCACTTTGGGTTGGCAAAATGAACCACTGGAGTAGGTCCATCAGCCTCAGCTGCTGCTTGGAATGAAGGTGCGTGACAGCCTTACATCAGGTAGCTTGTGTTTATCTGTTTAGATCCCAGAGAATCCCCTGGTTTTCAGAAGAACTCTGGGGGACAAAAGCGTATCTGGAGGAAAACAGAGCGAATCCATCCAAGCACAGGTAAGAGCCTTCTTAAGGTTTACCTTGTGGCGATAAGAGCAGCACATTATAATTATTTTTCTGCTCTTACTGCATCCTCAGAGAGTTGACTGGGGCCCTTGTTTAAGATGACTCAATTTCTACTGGGTAAGGAGCAGCTGGGAGAGCATTTGCAGAATTGCTGTAAAGATTATTCTATGCTTCTGTTGGATAAAGTTGCTTGGATTCACTCAGAATTGGACTATGGCTGTGCAAGTTCTATGAGGAGCAGTTCAGCTTGGTTATCTGGTGAGAGTTTGATCCTCTTAGTCCTAATGAAGTGGACAGGATTCTTAGGGCTGTGAGCTTGGCTACCTGTGTTCTAGATCTGTGTGCCTCCTGGCTGGTCAAGGCCTCCCAATCCACACGGTTGGATTCATGCAGTACAGTATGCTCCTCTGAGGGAAGGAGTAGTGCCACTGGTTCTTAAATAGGCAGTTGTTTCTCCTCAAGAAACTACCCCTGGACCAAACAGAGCTGGACAATTTTTGTCTAGTTCTCCAATTTTCCGTTTTTAGGGAAGATGGTTAAGAAGGTAGTTGATCTTCAGGTCCAATGGGCCTGGGGAAAATGGATCATCTGGACCCTTTTTAGTCAGGATTCAGATCTAAACATTAGCCACACTTATTGGCAGGCTCAGGATAGGAATGATGCATCCGTTCTGGGCCTCCTTGATCTTTCAGGGGCTTTCAATATTTATTTATTTATTTATATTGATATTTATACCCCGTCTATCCCCTCCCTAACGGAGGACTCTAGGCGGCTATGGTCAATATCATTGACCATAGTATCCTTCTGGACTGACTTCCCCCAAATGGTCCAACAAGAGTGGTTTGGAGCGGGGGGCACTGTTCTGTAGTGGTTCACCTCCTGTAATTTAGATAACCTTTACAACCTTGTAGACCAATTGTGCACATTCCTGGACTGGGAGGCCTTGCTCAGAGTTCTTGAAAACACTTCAGCTACTAGTACCAACATCTCAACCATTGTCCAGTTCTTTCTGCTTTATTTTATTTTTCCACCTGTAAATCGGGGCAATACAGACAGCTATTAATAACTGGATTACCATGGCAGTCTCACTGGGGAAGCTAACAGCAAATGAAAATCACATTTGGTCCTAAAAGGAAATCAAAACTATAACAAGGTTGAATTTTGTTTATAATTAGCTACCTAGAAACATTTAAACTTTACCTCTCTCATTTATAATTAGCTATGCAAGAGCTTTTATTATTTTAAGAACTTTGATACGTTTAAATTACAAAACCAACTTCTGAGTTTTGGAGAGTGCATATCTGGATATTGTGTTTGTTTAAATTGGCAGTTTCTAAATTTTTAAATAATGAAACTAGCACTGTGGTCTGTGTTTCTGGGATTAGCTTGATCATTTTCAGACTGGGTTAGTCTTGATGAGAGGCAGCCTAGATCACCCGGATTGATGATTAACGATTGATGATTAATATTAACAGAGGGAGATGGGGGATGCCATCCTGTTGATATTCCTGGACCTTTTTTGTAGCTTTTTTATACAGCGGGCCCCAGGATCTTGTTGGACCATTTGGGGGAACTGTGCATTGAAGGCACTGTTTGGGTCAGGTCCTCTCCTTCCTCTCCACGTAGTACCAGAAAATGATACTGGGAGACTTCAGCTCAACCAGCAAGGCTCTACCTTGTCTCCTGTGTTAGTTAATGTCTATAGGAATTTCCTATGAAGACTCATTTGCAGGTTTGTGATAATTATGCTCATGGGACTCAGATATACTTCTTTTTTCCTGTAATTTAGGGGTTTGATGTCTCCATGGCACTCTGAGTGTCCCCAGATTGTAAAGAATTGGGTATAAGAAAATAATCTGAAATGAAATGCTGAAAAGATGGTGTTGTTATTGATTCTAGGTTTGGACTCTGTAATTCAGGAGCTATGGCCTGTTCTGAATTGGATCCACTCTCTCTTAAGGATCAGGTTTGCAGCTTTGTCAGTTTCATTGATCCAGCATTGATCCTGGACAGCCACATTAATATTGGTGGCAAGGAAGGGTGTGTGTCTACCTAGAGGAGAAAGTCCTGACTTAGGTGACTCATGCACTGGAAACTGCAGGCTTGGATTATCATTATGCATTCTTTATAAGGTGGTCCTTGAAGACTGTCCATAAATTCCAGCTGGCCCAGCATGAAGCAGCTCATATGATGCGTAATCTCACTTAATCCCCATTTTAAAGCAGCTTTATTAGTTGCTGGTTGCCTTCTAAATTCAATTCAAGGTATTCCCAATGATGAATTAAGCCTTATAAGGTTCTGCTCTGCTTAACAGCCATCTACTCCCATATAGTCTACTCCAGTGTTTCTCAACCTTGCAACTTCAAGCAGCTTGGTCTACTCCCTACTTTTAGATTATCAGTGGGGCTCCATATTTGCCTAACCCTAATCCTTATTCACCCAGATCTTTTAGCACTTAAAAGTTTTATTGTTGTTATTATTGTTTTATTGATAAGGCAGTAACTTTGTCCTTCATATAATTTTGGCTTCATGTCTTGGGCACACATGGCTTTCTGAGACAACACTCTCAAAGAAAAGATGAATCAACTGTGCATTTTGGCAGTCCTGCTATTGGATTTTTATATCTACTGATTGGTAACTAGTCTGGTTGATCTGGCTTTCCATCCACCTATCCTTGTGGCTGCTGTCAATGATGCTCTATGTGGATCATGCAACTATCTATTTGGAGTTTCTCAGAATGAGAAGAGCCCTGTGAATATTTGTATCTATCGAAGAGAATATTTGTAGCTCAGGGTTGAACTGTGGAGTCCTTGGTGCTCTCTGAGCCTTGTTGTTTTCTTGCAGACGTTTCATTGCCAGGCTAGGCAATGAAACATCTTTCGCACTGAAGATGTTGCCTAGCCTGGCAATGAAACGTCTGCAAGAAAACAACAAGGCTCAGAGAGCACCAAGGACTCCACAATATTTGTATCTTTTTGCAAAGCTGAGAATTTGACAGTCAGTTAGCCAAAACCCAAAGTAGTGAGCCCAAAACAAATAACATTAGGAGATCAAGCAAAACTTGATCCAATCCAGAAGTGGAAAGCATAGTTTTAAGGAATGATGCGGAAAGTGTGGAAGGGATGTAATAAAAGCCATTGTGCAGTCCTTATTACATCTGACAATTTGGTAGATATGCTTCTTACTGAAGTGAAAGGCATCATTTTTAGGAACTTGGCTCTCCCACATTTGGCAGCATTTCCAATCCCAGAATGCAATTCTACAGTATAACTATGTTATTATGTCTAATCATCATCATCAGAATAATTTTAAAATGCAACATGATGGATTGAGACAGGCTTAGTCCAAAAGAGATAATATGTTCCTGCCATGAAAGCATTTGCATGCAAGAATAGAAAGGTAACTGATTCTTTACTTCAGGAAATTGTGAGTTATGGTGGAGGAATAATCAAATAAATTTAGCTTGTCTCCTTTTGTTCATTCTTTGTTTTTCGTTTTTGTTTTGTTTTCTGGAATGGGACCAGTTGAACCAACCTCAGTTACTTCTTCAGTTATATAACAGTTTTCTTCACTGTATAATGTATGGCATGGTGCTTTGACCAGTAAAATGAACCTTTAAAATATCTTGCTGTTTTCTCCTGCTGTTTAGTGATGCCCTAGGCGCTCTGCAGCAGATGTTACTTTATTCTTTGCTGCCTTATTTTTCCTGTCTTCTTGATATTCTTTTCCCATTTCCATTATGGTAATATGTGCGTTGTGTGTGTGTGTGTGTGTGCGCACCTTCAAGTCAGTTTTTGACTCCTGGTGAGTACCTAGACTTTGTTGTTTATTCGTTCAGTGGCTTCCGACTCTTCGTGACTTCATGGACCAGTCCACGCCAGATCTTCCTGTCGGCCGTCACCACCCCCAGCTCCCCCACGGTCGAGTCTGTCACCTCCAGAATATCATCCATCCGTCTTGCCCTTGGTCGGCCCCTCTTCCTTTTGCCTTCCGCTTTCCCTAGCATCAGCTTCTTCTCCAGGTTATCCTGTCTTCTCATTATGTGGCCAAAGTACTTCAGTTTTGCCTTTAATATCATTCCCTCAAGTGAGCAGTCTGGCTTTATTTCCTGGAGTATGGACTGGTTTGATCTTCTTGCAGTCCAAGGCACTCTCAGAATTTTCCTCCAACACCACAGTTCAAAAGCATCTATCTTCCTTCGCTCAGCCTTCCTTATGGTCCAGCTCTCGCAGCCATAGGTTACTACAGGGAATACCATTGCTTTAACTATGCGGACCTTTGTTGTCAGTGTGATGTCTCTGCTCTTAACTATTTTATCAAGATTTGCCATTGCTCTCCTCCCAAGAAGTAGACGTCTTCTGATTTCCTGGCTGCAGTCAGCATCTGCAGTAATCTTTGCGCCTAGAAATACAAAGTCTGTCACTGCCTCCACTTTTTCTCCCTCTATTTGCCAGTTATCAATCAAGCTGGTTGCCATAATCTTGGTTTTTTTTTGAGGTTTAACTGCAACCCAGCATTTGCACTTTCTTCTTTCACCTTCGTCATAAGGCTCCTCAACTCCTCCTCGCTTTCAGCCATCAAAGTGGTATCATCTGCATATCTAAGATTGCTAATGTTTCTTCCAGCAATTTTAACTCCAGCCTTGGATTCCTCAAGCCCAGCACGTCGCATGATGTGTTCTGCGTACAGGTTGAATAGGTAGGGTGAGAGTATACAGCCCTGCCGTACTCCTTTCCCAATCTTAAACCAGTCCGTTGTTCCGTGCTCTGTTCTTACCATTGCTACTTGGTCGTTATACAGATTCCTCAGCAGGCAGACAAGATGACTTGGTATCCCCATACCACCAAGAACTTGCCACAATTTGTTATGATCCACACAGTCAAAGGCTTTAGAATAGTCAATAAAACAAAAATAGATGTTTTTCTGAAACTCCCTGGCTTTCTCCATTATTCAGCGGATATTGGCAATTTGGTCTCTAGTTCCTCTGCCTTTTCTAAACCCAGCTTGTACATCTGGCAATTCTCGCTCCATGAATTGCTGGAGTCTACCTTGCAAGATCTTGAGCATTACCTTACTGGCATGTGAAATAAGTGCCACTGTTCGATAGTTTGAACATTCTTTAGTGCTTCCCTTTTTTGGTATGGGGATATAAGTTGATTTTTTCCAATCTGATGGCCATTCTTGTGTTTTCCAAATTTGCTGGCATATGGCATGCATCACCTTGACAGCATCATCTTGCAAGATTTTAAACAGTTCAGCTGGGATACCGTCGTCTCCTGCTGCCTTGTTATTAGCAATGCTTCTTAAGGCCCATTCAACCTCACTCTTCAGGATGTCTGGCTCTAACTCACTGACCACACCGTCAAAGCTATACCCAATATTATTATCCTTCCTGTACAGATCTTCCGTATATTCTTGCCACCTTTTCTTGATCTCTTCTGCTTCTGTTAGGTCCTTACCATCTTTGTTTTTGATCATACCCATTTTTGCCTGGAATTTACCTCTGATGTTTCTAATTTTCTGGAAGAGGTCTCTAGTCCTTCCTATTCTATTGTCTTCTTCTATTGTCTTCTAGTACCTAGACTAGTCCCTGCAATTTTCTTGGCAAGCTTTTTCAGAAGTGGCTTGCCATTGCCTCCTTCCCAGAGCTGAGAGTGAGTGACTGGCCCAAGGTCACCCAGCTGGCTTTGTGCCTAAGGCGGGACTAGGACACATGGTCTCCGTCCTGGTGGTTTAACCACTAGACCAAACTGGCTTTAATATGTGCATAATCACAGTTAAAATGCAATGTATGCTATGTTAGGTTCTATTTATTCCTTAGCTCAAAGACATTCAAGTTTGTCCCACTCCTCTTTGCTCTCTTTTGTGTGTTTGCCTAATTCCCCCAGCAAGGGAGCCTCCTCTTTTCATCTTCTCAGGTGCCTATTGATATAAGAGATCCATTCAGCATTAAAATGATATTACTGTTAGAGATCCTGGCAAATCCAGCATGCCTCATCAGCATATGGATGGTTGCTCTAGGATGCAAACTCTCCATGCTTTTGAGGAAGCTGGTTGTGGCCACTCCCACTTCCTCTCTCTTCTCTCTCCTCCTTCGACTGGGAGCAAAGTACATGGCTGTGTGCTGCTCCATCCTCGGCCATGGATGGGCCTAGGAGATTTCCCCCCCTTTCTATATGCATCTCTTGCCAGCAATGAGGGGCAAGAGTTAATTAAGTTTAGGGAACAGAAAGAAGAAATGGAACATCATTTATCTACCAAAAATGCTGTACCTGCAATGAATAAACATAAGGACTCTTTTGTACTTACTTTTCATACCTGCCATGTCTAAGTGTATAATATTATAAAATAATAATATAAAATAATATTCTTTTTCTGTACACGAGTTTAGCTGCTCTGCTCCATCTCAGTAGTTCTAAGAGACCTCTAAATGGGCTTCAATTACAACCCAGTACAGTAAGTGATCTTTGATTACATCACTAAGCTCTCATGCTAAATTGTGTATAAGCAGCTCACAACAAACTTTCCAAATGTTGTGGGCTTTCAAAGTGGCTTTCAACCATATATATTGTACTTCCTCACCACAAATTCAAGATGCAAAATTTAATAAATGACATCATGTTCTCCCTCTGTGATATGAGGCCAAGATTGGCTTCCTGCTCATTTGGTAGCCTTCCCCTCCTAAAACAGTCAAAGAGAACTACTTACATTTTTTAAAGGATAGTAGACTGCTGGTAGATTTATTAATGTATATGTCTCGATGGAAGGGAGGAGGGAGGAAGTTGTGGGGAGCCTGGAATTCAATGCAAGAAGTATTTGAAATTTCAGCTATTGACATTCCTTTCCTTAACAGAGATATGTCGACCATTCTTATTTTTTGTGCAGAGAAATCTTTCTTATTTCTTATACAAGATACCATTACTTTTTTGTTCTCCAGAACTATAATGATTTTGAATTCCTATACCCAATTAATTGATTTTCCCTGTCTTCTACATATTCCTAAACTTCCCATCTGTCTTTGAGTTTGCTAACAGATAATCTGCCTGGATTTTTTCATCTCCTAGCTGGATGCAATTTTTTCATCTCTAAATCTCTGAACTCCAGGATATTTAAATATCTTGCTGTGATAAGTGTGATAAACCATAGCTTTGCGGGTTCATTCCCTGTACTTCCATTTCAGGGGCCTCTAGCCACAAAAGGCTTGACCTAGTTGAGGAAAACCTCTTCTTTTTAACAGTGTCTTCTTTTTAACCTTCTTTTTGGATATACCTTGACACTAAGGATTTCTGTATGTCCTTCATCAAATATATTCATAAGTGATGTTTGTGGGGAGGGGTAGATCATTTTTATTCTTATTTATAGGAACACAAGTGTGTGTCATCTCTATTTATTTCCTCAAGGCTATCAACCAAGTTTTTCTCTGTACTGTCTTGTTAAGACTTCGGCCTAGCTTACTGTTGTAGATCTTACTTGTCTTTAAGCCAGATTTTGTCCTACTGGCCTCCTCCTTTTCTTCAACAAGTGATTTATTTTTTTCCCCTGCACTTTTTTGTTCTAAGCCTTTTGCTGATCTGCCTCTGCCTCTATGGTTGCATGTTTCTTCTGGACATCTAGCTCTTTCAGTGGGTCATATTTCTGTCAACCGCTGTTTCTCAAAATATTAAGGATATGGTTATGCAACTGGCTCTTAACCCAACTACTTTATTGACACTGAGGGACCAATAATAATTTTGCCATTAGTTCTCCAATGTCAGTTAGGACCAAACATTGTATCATAGTCAGCTGACATTACCTCTGAGGGTTGGGAACAGTCTTTACTGTAGTATCAACTTTGAATCTATTAATTCCAGGCTAAATTGAAATGACCTCACCCTCCACCTGTGTTTAAACATAACATAGGGTTTGGGTTTTTTTTTTCAAATTATCAAGGCAGTTCCCACCCTCTCTCTTTTTCAATCCTAAGCAATCAACTTTTGGCCCCCATATCTTAGAGCTTCTCAGTACTCTCCATTCTTTCTCAATAAAACTCAATTTTGAGAAAAGCTTTGAACTCATTTCTGTTGTTTCCCCTGAGTATCTTCTTGGATACCAGATGTATGTTTCAGAATCTGGATACCAATGTGCACCTGTGCATTTGGAAAACAAACTTACTTTCTAAAGCAGGTCTACCCAAAATATGACAATAGGATGAGATCTACCAAATGTATTTAAGTAAAATTCCCCCCTCCTTCCCTAGTTATTTCCTATTTCCCTCAACATGGAATAATTTGCATACTGTATGTGGGGGGAGGGAGATGTCTTGAGGTTTGGCTCATTACATTTTCTTGTATACTTAATTTCTCCCATAGGAGACTGTGGTGTCCCCTTGCCTTAAGTTTTTCTTTTGGGATAATTGCCTCATTTCACAATAAACACAATGTTCCCAATCCTTAGGAAACTTTTTCTGGGGACATACAACTAACCTAGAGGGATTTTCAATGCCTTCCTGTTCCTACTGTGGAAAGTCAGCATAGCTAATGAGTAAAAAACGCAGACCCTGGGTTAATTTTTAAAAAATATAAGAATTTATTATACATGAGAAATTACAAAACAAGTAAGCGTAGGAGTTATATTTTACAAGCTTCTGAACCAAGGCTTATCCAAATCTACAGCATGACTGCATTTGTCATTACTCTGCATAGTCTGAATCAGCCCCTTTCGAAAAGGTTAATCTAGAGATGAAAAAAGAACAGAAAAGAGCCACCAAAATAACTGGGAAATGGGGGTGCTGGAGGGGAAGAAATGGAACTCAAGGGCTATGCATTAAAGTTGTAGAAAAATGTGCATGTTGTGGTCTAAATGGGCTGATACAACTTGGGTTGATCCAGTGAAACTGCCAGGGAGAGAATCAAACATGAGGACACTCTTCTTTATGCAATTATTGACTAATTAATGGAAGAGTCGCTTGGCAAGATGGGCGGTGAAGAAATGTGAGAAATAAATAAATAAATAAACTCATTATAGCTTTTCTGTCTTGGAGGGAACTTTCTCAATGCTAAATAAGCAGGATGGCAATATTCTACCTATCTTCCAAAGCAGGAAGCTAATTATTAAAAGTTGCAGCAGTAGGAGACAACCTTGATCTTTCTTGCTTCCCATGGGCATCTGGTTGGTCTCTGGAAAATATCTTTCTGAATTAGGTGAGCCCATTCTGTGTTCCATCAGGGCTTTTTTCAGTTTCATATGTTTTTATGAATTTCAAAATGGCAATATGTATAAAAGTGTGCAAATTACAATCTGACAAATCACACTAGAGATTGGATTTTCTGTCTCTTCTACAACCATTTTGTACTAATGAGCCACTTGTATAAGTAAGAAATCCTTTAAAAATGTTTTTTGGAATCCTATTTCTGCTTCACTTTCTTTTCAGTGACAATGGAAAGAAAGTAGATTATGCACTTCACTCAAGCTGCCAAATAAACCATTACTGCTAACTGCCTTTCCAAACTATTACGTCAGTTAATAAGTGAATGAAAAATGTCCGATCTAAAATGGACATTGAGAGTTTAACCTATGCAGATAGTGAGTCATGGAATTTGTTTTGGATGGAAGTGGTTGGATGTGAAGTGCTCTGAAAAAGTCTTTTCCCAGCCTGCTTTTATATGTGAAGCCATGTGGGATCTTGAATTGCTATACTTCAATTATAGCTCTGGATCTCAACCTGCTTGTATGAATTCCCCATATTTGTTGCCAAATATGAATTTAATATAGATCCATAATCAAGATTCTGTCAAACACCATGTGGTGTTTGCTATTTAATTGCTGCTTAGTAATAATAAAAGGATATGACATACCTAAAAATGTATGTCCAAAAGCTAGCTAGCTAGCTATCAGGGACCATTGGGGGAGATGATTGATAGATAGATGATAGATAGATGATAGATAGATAGATAGATAGATAGATAGATAGATAGATAGATAGATAGATAGATAGATAGATAGATGATAGATAGATGATAGATATAGATAGATCGAGCTAGCTAGCTAGCTAGCTAGCTCGATCTATATCTATCTATCATCTATCTATCTATCTATCTATCTATCTATCTATCTATCTATCTATCATCTATCATCTCCCCCAATGGTCCCTGATGTCTGAAAATAACTAATGCATCTAGATTCAAGAAAAGACATAAAAGCAATATACCTACAGTATATCCCAATCTCTGGCTGCAGCTTTCAGAGAAGCATTGTTAGAAAAACACACTGAATGTTCATGAGCCACCGGGCAATTTTAGAGCCACCAAAGGGCTTGCTATGGGTTTGCACATGAAAACCAAGGAAGGCAACCAAGGCCCTATACCTGGGGACAAGTTTTAAGGGCCACATTGCAATGCAGCCTAAGGAGAGATGGTCATGTGCAAGAAGCACTTCTGTAATCATGTTCACAAAAATCAGAGAGCAAGATGAAAGGCATAACAATTCTCAAGAGGGAAAGAGTTCAGTCGTTCTGGATAAAACTGTTGGAATCTTCCAAGAATTCTGAGAAATCTCCTGATATATTAAATGTGTCAGTTTTAGTAACAGTCCCCACTGTATTTATTTAGCCCTAAATAAAAAACAGTCTTGTCTCTGTCTGATTATCTCATTGTTAGACATATTGCAAGCTGTTTATACCAATGGCGTCCAGCTGCAAACGTATGCTTCTGAATAATAGTTAATCTAAATATGAGGATTCTTCTTTTTCCTAAGAAAAGTGCTTTTCCAACATTGTCTTTGTTATCTCCAGATGCATCAGACTTCCTTCAGAAATATATTAAGAGTAGGATCATGAATAATGGAACATTTTCTTTGGAAGCATGTATTATAAACAGTTTTAAGTAGGATATCTATATACGCAAAAGGGCTGACAAGCAGGTATTAAAAGCTTTAGCTATCTACCCACATACAAGTAGATATATGCATAGAGAATAATTCATCAATATTTCTCAAGCATTTTGTGACTTAAGGCAGGATACTCTGTTGGGCAGTCCAACTGCTTCGAGCTACCTGACCAGAGTGAGGGTGTATGATGCTACTCTCTGTAAACCTGGAGAAGAGAATAAGGTTCACTTAACATCAAAGATCGTGAATCTTTTTCCAGAAAAAAGTTCATTGCCATGCTGTAAATCTCATACAAACATTCCTGTACAACAATAACTGAATGTCAGCACTTAAAAACTGGGCTGTCAGTTCTTCTCCTTAAAAGGCACGTGCTGTGTATCACTTTGGGTATGCAGGCATTCTCCCTCAACATGGAGAACGAGGACAAACATTACTGTTTAGACCTCATCCCAGGGTTGCCTCAAAAAATGTTACACCAGGGATACTACCCAGGAGGCAGTGTAAAAAAGAAAGAGACCGCTGCATATTTTTAGCAGACTGGTTTTCAGCAGAGCTATACACTTATTCCTTTCTGCTTTTTTTCCAGATTCAAGTTTTTTTTTTTTTTTTAAAAAAAAGATCACTGAAGGAATATCTAAGTCTTCTGTGTTTCCATTACAAGAGCCCTCTTGAAAAATGAGCCTGACATTCAACAGTGTCTGAGCTGCAATACTTGGGTGATTAACTGTACTGTGAGAAGGGGCAGGTCTTTGGGATTCACTTGATGGCAGAAACAAAACAATGCTATGGGGCTACCTAACTTTTTTCCCCTGAAAAGCCTAGCGTTGCTTTTCAGACTGTTTATTAAGAGTTGGCTGCTACCAGAACATAGATGTACTGGTAGATTCTACAAAAAGGATATAAGAAAAATAGCACAGACTTGTTCAGTCTTGGCTGTACTATTGCAAACACACACACTAGCCGGATGCTGGGAGTTGACAACCTTCTAGGTGCCAGATTCTGATATGCATAAGATGGGGTGCCATCTTGGAATTCCAGAATGAGGAAAGCCTCTAGCTCAGTGTTTGTCAACCTTGGCAGCTTTAAGATGTGTGGACTTCAACTGCCAGAATTGATTGATTGTTCCTCTGGTGCTAATCTTGGTGTTAATCTTTCCTTATCTGTGTATTGATTGCTGGCAAGGAGGTGTTCTGGTCTTTTGGCTTTTCTATTGTCTTTTATGAATGGTATGTAAATGTAGTTTACCTCTATGTGTCTGTTGATGGCTGTTTTGTCAATACCCAGATATGCAAAGATTAACACCAAGATTAGCACCAGAGGAAAAATAAAACAGCACAATATACCCTAATCAAGGAACCATTAACTCAGTCAATCAACCAAGCAGCAAACAACAGCCCAATCAAAGTACTACCAAGGAGAGTACAACACCCCCACCAACTCAAGCAGGACAAGCCATGGGATATAAACAGAGAGCAAGTCCCACTCCCTTTTCGCACTGAAGATGTTGCCTAGTCTGGCAATGAAACGTCTGTAAGAAAACAACAAGGCTCAGAGAGCACCAAGGACTCCACAGTTCAACCCTGAGCTACAAATATTCTCTTCGATTAGTGACACATCATTACTGTACAACATATTAATATTACAAAATAACACATTAGTGTTATTTTAGTTAGAGGGCTCCAGGAGACACCCATTAAGTCATTAGGAAATGACTTTAGACATAAGAATACAGCTTTAAATGTAAAGTTTCTCACCTATAATTCTCATATCAATTGATAAGTAGACTTGCTATTTGTGTGAGGCTTCACCTCTGGTGAATTATATGCACACATCCATGCACTGATACAGAAATTACCCCTGGTCAATGTGTCATTAATTTCATAAGTAACTGAAGCCAGATAGTAGTGTAGCAAATGCTAACTGTGATAGATGATAGTATAAGGTAAAATGTCCTTGGACAAAAGTCCTTTCTTTACTCCCAGTTTTGGAGTTCCAGCCCATAGAAGTTCGAAAAAGACAGATCCAGAACAAAGCAATGTCTTTTTGGTTTGGATATTTGTTTGTTTGTTTGTTTGTTTGTATTTATTTATTTATTTATTTATTTATTTATTTATTTTCTATCCCGCCTTTATTATTTTTATAAATAACTCAAGGAGCAAACATACCTAATACTCCCTCCTCCTATTTTCCCCACAACAACAACCCTGTGAGGTGAGTTGGGCTGAGAGAGAGTGACTGGCCCAAGGTCACCCACCGGCTTTCATGCCTAAGGCAGGACTAGAACTCACAGCCTCCTGGTTTATAGCCCAGCACCTTAACCACTAGACCAGACTGGCTCTATTATATTATACACTCTCTCTCTCTCTCTCTCTATATATATATATATATATATATATATATATATATATATATATATTAATTATACTATATATAATATTATTTATGTTAACTAGAGAAAAACCAACTGTGAAGCAGGTGAGAGTTTGGCCTGAGGGAGCAATGGAAGCACTGCAAGGCTGTTTTGAGTGTACAGATTGGAACATATTTAGAGAAGCTGCAACGACTAACCAACATACGAATGTGGAGGAATATGCTTCAACTGTAACTGCATATATCCAAAAATGTATGGAAGATGTTAGTGTTATTAAGAACATCATCTTACGGGCGAATCAGAAGGCTTGGATGACTCGTGAAGTATATGTGAAGCTGAAAGAAAGAAACGCTGCTTTTAAATCGGGTGATATGGAGGCTCTTAGAACAGCCAGAGCTGATCTGAACCGGGTGATGAGAATAGCAAAGCGGGTCTATAGCCGGAAAGTTCAGGAATTTTTTCATGATTCCACAAATACCAGGCGCATGTGGCAGGGTATTCAAACTATTACAGATTATAAGGCTACTCCGACATCATGTGAGAAGAATATAGATTTTCTAAATGAACTCAATAGGTTTTTTGGTAGGTTTGAAGCATCTAATAATACTCCTGTGAGGAAGGTTGAATCCCACCCCGACGAGCAGGCACCTACCCTTGATATAATTGATGTCAGGAGGACCCTGAGGAAAATTAATATTCGGAAAGCAGCGGGCCCAGATAATATCCCAGGGCGGGTACTGAGGGACTGTGCTGAACAGCTGGCCAGTGTCTTTACAGACATATTTAATATTTCCTTGCACCAGACTGTAGTCCCGGTGAGCTTTAAGACTGCGACTATTATACCTGTGCCTAAAAAATCTACGATCACGTGTCTCAATGACTATCGCCTGATAGCTCTCACTCCCATTGTGATGAAATGTTTTGAGAGACTGATGAAAGATTATATTGTTTCCAGACTCCCCCCTTCGTTTGATCCACTTCAGTTTGCTTATCGGCGGAATCGCTCCATAGAGGATGCTATCTCTTCTGTTCTTCATTCGAGTCTGATACATCTTGAGGAGAAGAACAGTTATGTGCGATTGCTGTTTATAGATTTCAGCTCAGCGTTCAATACGATTGTTCCCCAGCATTTGGTGGACAAAATGGGTTCTCTAGGTTTTAGTACTCCCTTGTGTAATTGGCTACTTGACTTCCTTACTGAGAGGTCTCAGTCGGTGTGAGTTGGATATAATACTTCTAGCTCTATCTCCCTAAGCATCGGCTCCCCACAGGGCTGTGTCTTGAGCCCATTGTTGTTCACCCTGATGACACATGACTGTTGTGCCAAGTATACCACCAATTCCATTGTGAAATATGCGGACGATACAACTGTAGTGGGTCTTATCAGGGGTGAGGATGAGTGGGCTTATAGGGAGGAGGTAAAGGGTTTGGTGGAGTGGTGCAATAAAAACAGCTTGGTTTTAAATGTGGAAAAAACTAAGGAGATTATTATAGACTTCAGGAAGAACCGGTGCAGTTACACTCCACTTTTTATCAATAACATAGCTGTGGAGTCAGTCAGTAGCATTAGATTCCTGGGGGTGCAGTTAACAAATAGTCTGTCCTGGTCCCTTAATACCATATTTTTGGTAAAGCGAGCACAGCAACGTTTGCACTTTTTGCGTCGGATGAAGAAAGTACATCTCCCATCTTCCATTCTCCTTACTTTCTACAGAGGCACTATAGACAGTATACTTACAAGCTGTATTTCCATCTGGTTTGGAGGCTGTAGGGCCTCAGATAGAAAGTCTGTGCAGAGAGTGGTAAGGGCAGCAGAAAAGATAATTGGGATATCTCTGCCCCTCATCCAAGATTTAGCACATGCACGCTGTTTGTCCAGAGCTCGAAAGATCATCAGTGATGCCTCCCATCCTCATCATGGTTTGTTTTCTTTGTTACCCTCTGGGAAGAGGTTCCGCTGTATCCGATGTAGAACAGCCAGATTGGGAAACAGCTTTGTCCCCCAGGCTATTGGATTCTTGAATGCCAAATAGGTTCTTTTGTGAGTTAAAGAATGTATATTTTTTAAGAATGTATATTTTATAAGAATGGGTATTTTATAGTAATTATGGTTTTTTATTATTATCATTAGTATTTTATTGCTTGAGTGAATTTGTGAGCCAACTGCAACGAAATTTCATTCTATTGTGCACTTGTATAGTGTATAGTGGGATGACAATAAAGTTATTATTCTAATATTATACTGTCCCCATCCACAAGAATGAATGGAATAGGTAAAAGAGTGTTTTTAGTAGCTGAACTTAAAAGAGTAAACCAGAAATGATAATTTATATTACAAAAAGAAAAAAAGCTCTTTTGTGCAATTGGTATAGTAAAGCATAGCTCCCAGGTATCTTTCCACAGCAGGAGTAATGATATCATTTTCTGAAATTGTGTTTGCCAAGGCTATAAGCTTGTGGAAGGGCTCGACCTGGCATATGATTTCTTTGTTGGGTGGAATAGTCTCAAAGAGCCACTGGATCAATGCTAGCCAGTGAACTTGGTAAAAGAGTCAGAATGTGAATTCACGTCTTTCAGATTTATGTTGTGCCTATATCAATATCATCTATGTCGATGTCTAGTGGTGTGCTGGAGGCAGCTCACACCAGCTCACAAGACCCGATTATTAAATTTTCTGGAATTTTGTGAGACAGTTGAGAGCACCGCTGAGCTATGCCTACTGGAAAGCTGATCAACTGTTTGGCAGCCAATGGCACGGCACAGCAGCGGCAATGAAGCCGGCTGTATTGGTGAGACCTGGAGGCATTGGAGAAGCTCCGCGGCGTATCTTCCAGGGCAGAGGTGGTTGTGAAAGACTAGGCAGCAGCAGCCGCTCAGGTATTTTGAATATATATATATATATATATACACACACACACACACACACACACACACACATACATACATACACACACACACACACACACATACATACACACATATACACATACACACATACACACACACACACTGTATATGCATACTTTTTTTTTCAGACTGCTGGTTGCTAAACATTTACTTACTTACTTACTTACTTACTTACTTACTTACTTACTTACTTAAATTTCTATGGCCACTAAACTCAAATACATGACTCTGGGCAGCTAACATTACTTTAAAACAAGATAAAAACAGTATAACAAAGTTATAGATAACATATATAGCAGCCAAGAAAAACCAACCAACCAATCTACCAGCATACCACTGTCTGTCTGTGTCTGTGTCTATGGCCACACCCTTTGAGGTCAACGCAGCCACCTGATTTTTGGGATTTTCCTTTGGTGCAACTCTGCAGAGGCTATCATAAAAGTTCTTAAACTTCCACATTTACCCAAGGTTTATAGCCTTTGTAGATTCGTATTAATCACTTGAGAAAGCCACAGCAAAATTGACATGAAAATAGAAACACCACATACAGTACCTGTGTCAGAATCCATAATTACAAGGAATAATTCAGTGCCGATTTAGGTCTATATGTTGAGGCCCATTGATTTGGATGGAATTGAATAAACGTAAATGTATTGGCTTGTGGCCCACAAAATGCATACATGTGGAAAACACATCTGTTCATTAATTATGGTAACAGGCCCTTTTCAAAATATATTCTCTGTTCCTAAAAAATTAAATACACCCTTGTGATCCAATCATTTCCTGTCTCAGAGAGAAACAAGGATATCATTAGCAATTAACCTATAAAGTAGAATCAATCTAACCCATATTCACAAACTAACCAAAACTGAATTATCATATTTTTTATATCCCTTGATTTTTTGTTTTAATTTCTACACATCCTCATGCATTTATTGGGCTTCAGTTTTTGGATGTTCCTTTCCTCCTGTGCTGGAACATTCTTTTATGGGACCTCAAAGATGCTTTTACCAGGAGTCTTCCTGCTAAAAGCAGCTAGCACAGTGTTTGTAGTTATGAGACCAAAACCACCTTTGATATATCTTTGCTTTTGTTGGCCTAATGCATGGTACATGGTGGAAATCCCGTGATGGAAAATCCATTTGGATAAAGCTCCAGAGAGGCCTGTCTCATTACCTCTATGCTCCAGATTGACTTACTAAGGAATGTACTGATTCCAGTATTATAATGCTAGCCAACTTATTTGAATCCCCTGTGCAAGGCCACAATTGGTACAATTATTCACAGTCTAAGAAGTGCTTCTAATTTAGAGCAACACTTCAGGCACAATTAAATCCAGGAGTCCATTGTGCCAGCAAACTAGCAATTGTGATCTAGAGCCAAGTTTAGAAATGGGCAGAACAGTCTATTTTTTTTGTCAGTCTTTTGTCAGTTTCACATGTTCATTTGTAAGTGTGTTCCATGGTGTTCCCTTATCAATTAGCAGTTTTTGAAGCAAGCAGTATATGTCTCCTTTTACACATTTTGTGAAATGCATGAAGGTTCAAATGATATGTTATGTTAAATGTAGTTTTTGTTAAAGTGTGTCTTTTTAAAGCTTTAAATGGTAGTCAGAAAAGGTGGACTTATCAAGACCAGGATCATGGCACAAATAGAGGCTTCTCCTTGCATTTCTTCCTGTGATGTGGTCTAGGCAACAATCATTACCCTGAAGCTGGTATTTGGTATAGATGGGGAACTTTATTCCACTCCAAATAACACCTTCAAGGTATCAGTTTTCACGAAGATTCTGCCATGGGAAGAGGATGGAGATCACACTTTCTGGGCCATGATCCTGACTCATCTCTCATGGCTGTAATTTAAATTTTATAAAGAACCACATATTGATCAACTCTTGCGACATAACAGACCATGGTACCTTGCAGCTGTTTTCAACCCAATAGCCTCCAGTTCTGTTTAGATGGCAGTACCCATTATTCTCACCAATAGGGCCAGCTCATGTTGGATGGGAATTATTGGAGGTGCAGTTCAATACATGTAGAAGGCATTAGGTTGTAAGTAAGTAAGTACGTAAAGGTTTATTGTGGTCATGGACCAATACAGCATTAGGTTGTGAAAAGCTGATGCACTGTTGTTATGCTTTGAGAATCTGCCAGTGCTGCTATACTATTCTTGGATATGATGGATCTGTAACACTGTTATATATTATCTAGAAATTGTTGGATTGGAGCAACATACAAGCCCAGGTAGGTAGGCAGGTAGGTAGGTAGGTGATAGACAAAAATTTATGGAGGTGGATGATGGGCATAAGTAGGTAGAGATGGGGATGCTATATGGAGATATTCAGATAGGCACCATATTGAAAGTATTCTAGTTACTTCTTTTTATGGTAAACCTTGAATGGGATTATTACTTATAAACATTCTAGCAAGGCATAGATTTTTCACCCTATGACTTACCATATTCCTAACTTCTTTCCTAAGACTGTAATGGTGATAAAATGACAGGGGAAAGAAACATGTAGATCAAATTCAGCTCTGGAATGGCAGAAGATGTGTGCCATACACAAATAAGACGTATGTATCACTTTGTGTCCCATTACATATAGGCATTATCTTAGGATCAGGAACATTGCAAACCATCCATAGGTCATGGTCTCAGTTCAATCTCCAGCATAATAATAATGCCAATGGTAATTTTTAGCATAGTTATGCTATAATGCCGGCACATAGCTGTGTATAATCTTGCTACAGGAACTGTGTATAATCTTGCTACTATACACTCCCCCACTGTGTGACTGACACAGCATTGCCACTAACAACGTTGTTTTCTGGCAGAGGGGCAGAAGTCACTAATACAAAAGTTCCTGAATTCAGTTCTAGTCCCTAAGTCCCTAAGCGGATGAACAATATGGTGGGAAAGATCTGCACTGATGACCTCTTTAAGAGAGGAAAAGCAGGAAGATCTTTAAATGGAGAATGTTCCATTTCAATATACGATCCAATCTGGCCCTGGATGTGGGAGTAGATACCTACTCCCTGATCCATTTTGCACATGTAAAAATTGACTTAGAGACTTATTTGTACACTGATGCCTTTTTACCATTTGTGGCTCAATCTCACAGGAGCAAAGGGGTGTTATGAAACTGCAATCACTGCCATATTTCCATATGGCTGAGGCAAGTGGAGACTTCTGAACCCTTGCCACAAGCAAAACTGCATGTTTGCCCCCACACCCCTTTCAACTAGTTAATGAAAGAGTGCCTAAGAGATCTTCCCAGGGCTGCCTGTTGAAAAATCTACTTCTGTTTAAGCTTTCCTGACAGAGAGCAGCACATTCTTGCCTGATTGCATATATTGAGCAATTTACGTTGTAGTTCTGGTTTAATCATTACATGATGAGTGCATGAGGTCCTCCGCATTTCTCTTGCTGCACAATGCAGGTCTTCTGGCTTCAGACATCATTGCATCACATCAATTAACTCAAGGGGAGACACAAGCACATCTGACTACTGTCAGAATGTTTTTCCATTCTCAGGATCCTCGCTGTTTCCATTTTTCCATCTGAGCAACCATATGGGGATAAAGTCTTTGCTCTTGGGATGCTGTGCGTCTCAACATTAGCATAATGTACTTCTGGAAAAAAGTGATCATTCAAGCAAAGGCTGGTGAGAGATATGGTGGGGGGAACCCTCTTTTCATTTGATATTTAATAGTTCTATCTTGTACCAAGCTGACATTGCAGACCTGGGCTATTACAGGGCTGAGTACTTAAAAAGACTCATTCATTGTTTATTTATCCTCCCCCCTTTTCTTTTCAGTTCAGTGATTTTTAATATTCTTTTTAATTCAAAAGGACAACTTCTTCAGGAACTTTGGATGCATGCATATTTTTATAAGCTCTCTCAATTCAATAGTTCAGGTTGACTTTTATCATTCTGTTTATACTTTTGTTGGCCAATTGTCGGAATTTGTTGGCTATGTAGCAAAAATGGTACTATCCATGCAAAATCACTCTCTGGATTGGGAATAGACACCAAAAACATCCAGAATCCTCAAAAATGTTCTAATTTTAAATAAAATTTTTATAAGATGATGTTCCGTTGGTATCTAACTCCTGATAAGTTGTCAAAAATGTGTAGTGTTGTAACTAATGTCTGTTGGAAATGTTCACAGGACGAAGGAACCTTTTATCATCTTTGGTGGACTTGTGAGAAGGCTAAAACGTTCTGGGACCAAATATGTATTATTATTCAGAAGATTCTTAAAGTAAATGTACAAAGAAAGCCAGAACCTTTTCTTTTAGGTTTCATGGAAAAGCAACTAGAGAAACAGCATGGAGTTTTGTTACTATATATGATCACAGCTGCAAGACTGTTATATGCACAACGATGGAAAGATCCACAAATACCTACAGTTGAAGATTGGATTGTTAAATTAATGGATTTGGCTCAGATGGCTAAATTAACAGCTTTAATAAGAGAACATTCTATTTCTACATTTATATCAATTTGGCAACCACTTTTGGAATATTTGCTTGTAATCGAAAAAAATGATGTTTTGATTTTGGGTTTTAGAGATTGAATGATTTATTGTAATAGAAATAATTTTATGATAGGTTCATTAATTGTAAGAGATTAGATTTGTATTTAACCCTATATCTGTATCGGAAATATTTATTTATTTATTTATTTATCATACTTATATCACCGACAAATAGCCGGAAGTCGCCTTTTCTTTTTTCTCTTTCTATTCACATCTTTATAGTTTGTTCTTTTTTCTTTAGTTCTGTTTTCTATCTATTCTATAGTTTTTTTCTTTTTTGTATTTTAATTATAGCTTGAAAACAAAAATAAATAAATAAATAATGGTCTGCTGAGGACTGAACATGCTCACTGGGATGGAGACATGGTGGGAGTCAAAAAGAAAAAAGGGAATGGAACAGCTAGAAGCATAAACTAAAGCAACATTTTGTTACATATCCCATTAATAGTTTTTTATTCATTGAAGTTTAATACTACTATAATAAAAGGTAATTCATGGCTTATTCACTTGCTCAAGTCACTTCTGTTTCTGACACACAAACACCTTTCACATTCCATATGAGTTTACGAAAACAAGCTATGAAGTTGATTGATATTCAAATCAAATGGTTTACACTGATTTGGCTATGAATTCTGCACTGAAGTAAGGTCTTAAAATAATTTAACATCACTGGTTATTGACATGTTGTCTTAATACTTGTCCAACGGACAATACATTAATATCGTGTAAAGTAAAAGTTTGAACATGAATACCTTATTTGTGCAAATAAATGGCAAAGACTTCTGGAAGCTAAAAATTAGCTAAGCTAACAAGAGGGGAGGAACATAATATAACCTGACAATAATATTTTCTTTCCCAAGAAAACTCAGAATTCACACAATCACCGATAAAGGATTGTCACCATATTTCCCATTCTTTAAAAACCCAACCTCACACCATTAAGCCTTTTCCCATAAACATTGTAAAAAATCTTCACAGTAGTTCCTTTAATTTCTGAGAATCCTCCGCAGTATCTGTAACAGAAAGGAGCCAGCAAATAAAATCAGAGAATTGCCAAAACAAGCCTTTTCACCCTGAAGGAGTGGCTGTCCTTCTAGCCAACTTCATTCCTTTCCAGCCCTAATGTCTCAGCTGCTCATTTCTCCTCAGAGAATAAAATTCAGCCTGAACCTGAATGTCTATGAAGGTTCTCAGTCATCCAGGTGGAACAGTCTGTGGCTTGAATCATGTCAACTGGATTTCTATTTTCTTAGTGGAAACGTTTCACTCCTTATCCAAGGAGCTTCTTCAGTCTGAGTGAAGTTAGTAAGGGAATCCTTAAATATGTTTCTAGGCTGGCTGTGTGACCTTGCACCTGGGGCTAGGTCATGGTTATTTTTGAGATGTTTGTTTCTAAGTCCCTTTATCATCTAAAGGAGGATCGTTAAGATTACCCTGCTGCTGTTGAGCCTGAACCTGAGTTTCACAGGTGTCCTTTCATTATGACCTGTCATAGGGGAAGTTAAGATAACTCCCAATCAATTACAATAAAGTAGATAAGCCAATATATTTCCTGAGTTTTAACTTCTTCATACCGCTTACATGAAAGGACAACTCTTCAAAGCAGTTATTTTGAAAGTTTTTGTAGTCACTTGGGATAGAATGGTTTCAAACCAACAACTTTCTATTTACAAGGCAGATATTATAACCATTGTGCTACTATAGCATTACTGGTAAATATAGCTCTTGGAAATACTAGAAACAGAGGTAACCACTGATTCAACTGAGGGGACATTTCTGCATTTTTTAAAAAAAAATATTAAAGAGTTTTACAATACTAAAAGATAATACAAACTGAAATCAGGAAAAAAGGAAAAGGAAAAAGGAAAAGAAATACAAAGTGCAAAAAAGAAAAAGAAATGAAATGAAATGAAAGGAGATAGAAAAAAAGAATATTTAAAGAAGTGACTCTTCCTTGCGACAAGTACAGGCAAATTAACAGTTCCCTACCCCCTATGAAATTATATATTTTGTTCATTTCTTCCCATAGCCCCCCCCCCCCATTATCCATAACTTATCCATTCACAAATCCAAAATTGTTGTCATTTCTGTCCAAATGTTGGCAAAAAGTCCAAAAGGGGTTTCCAGAATTTTATAAAAATATTTCTTATTTTAGCCCCAATCAAACAAGTCAACTTTATATTCCTTTTTTTTTGCTTCTAACAATCTTAATCCTTAATTCATCAGATTGCTATCGTAGAATTGAATCTCCATTCAAACTTTCTTTCTCCCGTCTCAAAGATTTCTTCAAAGGTTTAGAAACCCTCTTTTGTAATCCAAAAATAAGTCCTTGGCCAGGTCCTTTTTCATCTCTTGGTTTATCATTTGTATTTCCACTCTGACTATCATCTCTGTTTTATAATCCTCAATTTCTTTATTTTCCAGTATTTCTCCATCAACTAGGATTTGTATCCCCTCTTCATTCTGTCTGTCCATAAATTCTTCCATATTGTTGTCTGTCACATCTTTCACTTCTTCTTTATAATCTTCTTCAAAAAAATGCATTTACAGGTACAGAGATTATTGCTGTCAGATTAGTTATAAGTTTCTCTCCCAATTCTTCAAAAATTCTTTGAAATGCCTCAAGCATCATACCTTTATCTGTCATTTATATATCTGAGCTCGCTTGTTTGCTTGCAGATGTTTCATTACCCAACTAGGTAACATCATCAGTTTGGTATTTTCATGCATTTTATAGATGAGAGAAAGCAATCATTAGGAAATTGATGTACCCACATTTTCCAATAGCTTATTTCTGGAAATACTATCAAAGGCCTGCTTAAGTCAATAAATGCAACATAAAGGGCAACTCTTAGTTTTGTTATGCTATGTATCCATGAAGTGACTCAATATCAGTCCCTACTTTATTGCATTTCTGCCTTTCTGAAGCCAGCCTGTTCAGGAGCAAGAATACTTTCTATCTCCATGCAATTTATCCATTTCCAGTATAAAAGTTTTGCATATAGCTTTCTTACAATGCTTAATAAACTAATTAGACAAAATTTTTCAGACAGATCTCTCCTTCTTAAGAATTGGCACTATTATGGCCAATAACAGTCTTTTGTTGTTTCGTCTATATAGGTGAATAGTGAGGCCAGGATTGGCTTCCAACATTCCCAATTATTTTTCGTCAACTCTGGAGGAATCAGATCTGCTCCTGGTGACTTTCTGGGATTAAGATGGTTGATCAAGTTACTGTAGCCACTTCTGAGACTTGCTGCCAGCATGGGAAAGCTCCAAAATCCTTCTCTGCATAAAATTCACAGGAAAAGAATCCTCCTATGAGAGTCCAAGTATGCAAGCTCTGAGTACCTGCAAGCAGACACCAGTCCCCAGAAAGTGAAGGGATCATTTGGTGTCACTGCTGCTATCAATTGGTTCTGCCAGCCATTACAGCATCCCTCTTTTTTGATGCAACCTGCTGTTGATGTTTGTATCGTAATACCAGCTAGATGGGCACCTGCCAGGGGTTCGCTTTAAAGGAATGATAAGCAGCTACCAGCCTTAACACAAGACTGATCAAACCAGGCATTTTTATTATAGACATGCTGCTTATTTCTTCTTTTTCCCAAACTGCCTAGCAAGCTCTGAAGACACTGAACCAAAGCCTTTAAACCACCAATATGTTTAGACCAGGTTGTTTGTCTATAATAAGTGAGCTGATCAGGATGAGTTCAAGCTTCCCTTCATAAAGACATTAATTTGCTCTGACCACCTCCATCATGGGGCCCTAATATCCACCTTCCTTTCATATTGGGCAACATCCCTTAAATATTGGTAACTCCAAGGGCAATGGTAACTAGTCACTGTCTAAATAGTCATCCACCCTAAATTTATGGAGGAATCACAATAGACTGCAGGAGTTGGCTACATCATCTAAAGTACTCATACTTGTGCCTGCCCAGGTTAGTCCTCTATTAGAGCCCCACTCAGGATCAGTAAATCTAAGCTGATTCTATTTGATCAGTCTGCCACAGGTGCCCAATATATCTAGACAGTTTTCAAAAGAAGCCTGGGGAATTTCCCAGATATGGGCAGTTCAGTCCACACTCCGGAGCAGCCTCTCCCCTCTCACAGATCCACTATTGGTCCTCAGTTTACCAAGTTGCTCAGGCAGATGAAGCAGCAGGGGAGACCCCTGAAATACCTCTGAAAGAAGACTCCTCTTGAATCTGACTGGACGCTGGTAAGAGCTGATGCTGGAGCTGGAGTAGTGATACAAGTGGCAAAAACAAACTCTTATTCATTCCCTGTCACTAGACTAGGGATGAACTAAGGTTGCAATGAGAACTTTTAGCTCAGTTTTTCAGATCTGGGGTGGGGTGGGGTAGGGATTTATTTCTGCAACTTCACTATCATTGTTGCCAGTACTGCAGCACTAAGAAGAGGCTCTCCTGGAGGCTGGGATCTTCATTCCTTCCTAAAAGCTTTCTGTGCAATACTGTGCCATCAAGAAGGGTCAAATGAGGTATCGTATTCCAATTCAGATGTTAATTTAGAGAAGAATATGCAGCTTACAAAGTTTACCCCTCTTCTGAGATAAGATTTTGCAAGCCCATGAAACCCAGGAAACTTAAATCAATATCCCTAATATAAAAGTCAAGAGCTGCAGCTCCAAAGAAAAGTTCCTGTGTATTGTATGAAAGACTAACATTTAAAGCAAATTATTGTACTTAATGACCAAAGATAGATTGGAGGCCATCTATCTTTTATATTTCTTTTGTCTATCATTTTTCTTGACTTCACTTTTCTTTTACTTTTTTCTTACTTTGTATTTCTATTTTTATTTTATTTTATAACTTTTAATGTGTATTTTAAAATTCAATAATATATATATATATATAAAGAGCTGCAGCTCCAGAAGCATAAGTTCTTTATATCTTTTATCTTATCCAGAGGCATTAGGAGTAGAAACAGTAAGCAAAGGAAACTTCCTGATTTCTCTGTATGACTGATACTTTTAGGATACAGCCATACAACTTGCCTGCCAAGACCGCCCACTAACCATTTGTAGAAGACATCCTTACCATGTTGCCTCCACCTCATTGCCAGCCCACTGCTGAGGTAGCATAAAGTCAGTATACGTGTTCTAGTGGGAAAGTGGCATTTTCCGTCATGTACTTTTCAGGCATATAGAGGAGGAGCCTTCAGAGGATGTATTCAGGGTCGACTATCTAGTTAGCTGTAGGAATTCCACCTTCTGTCTGGTTGCTCGGCGGTGTGTCTGTTCTGCAATGTTACTTTGGCTGGGAGGAAGACTTTTTTCACTGTATTTTACCTGAAACATCTACAGATACATTACTGCCTTGGGTCAAGAGACTTTTCATATACACATATGCAAACATGCACATATACATATTTATTTATTTATTTGATTTATATAGCTGCCCATCTCACTTTTACACGACTCTAGGCGGCTTACAATAAAACAAATAAAATACATAAAATACACAATATAAAAAACAAATAAAAATAAAACACATAGCAGCTGATTATAGTCTAACCCATCATCCATCCAACCAGGAGACAGGCTCTAACCCATGCCCAGGGCACCAGCTTCGAGCACAAAGCACATGTAGTACAGTATATGAAAGCCCTCTTTCGCACATGTCCAAACCCCTCCTTGTATTCTGGCTCTTCTGCACTGCACAGATCCAGACAACCACTAGTTGAAAGCCAAGAGAGACAGAAAATTGGAACTCTTTGCTGCCATCTAATGGTCCATAGGTTGATTATCCTTTGGCAAAAAAAATGGAAAAACATCGATTGGACAAAGCAGACAGAGCATAAGAACTCTGCCCCAACACACACTCTGTATGGCAAGCTTTTCTTCCCGTTAGTTACACTGGGAAGGAATTTTACAAAATAGAAATTTGCTTTATGATGTACATATGCTTTAATATTATGTCCTCTCAGGAATAAATTTTGATTTATAATAGAATTTGCATTTATATTTCCTTTTATTTTAGAGTACAGTACAGGAATCTTTAAGGGGCGTGGTGGCTCAGCGGGTAAGACACCAGGCTTGTCAATCAGAAGATCGCAAGTTCGGAGGTTCGAATCCCTAGCTCCGCATGACGGAGTGAGCTCCCGCACTAGCCCCAGCTCTTGCCAACCTAGCAATTCGAAAGCATGCAAATGCAAGTAGATAAATAGGTACCACTTCGGTGGGAAGGTAACAGCATTCCGCGTGCATCATGCCGGCCACATGACTGGGGAAGCGTCTTCGGACAACGCTGGCTCTTTGGCTAACAAACGGAGATGAGCACCGGCCCCTAGAGTCGGACACGACTACACAAATGTGGGGGGGGGACCTTTACCTTTTGCAGGAATCTTTGGCAATATATGTAATCTTACACCTAAAGATGATTTGCTGATACAGAATACTGTAATGGCCCCAGAGCATCACTGTGGAAGAATGTTTGAGCCTAATGGTGTATTCCTTGAGGAGGCAGTGTGAAGCCTGCCTTCTCCTTTCACTTATACTTTGTATAAGTAATGGAATATGCTTATCACAACTTGGAGTTTCAGAGTTTACTTCCACAGTGTACCGAAAAATGAACGCCAGGTGTGCAGCTGACTGCTGCAATCTTCTTTGCCACCCAAACTTGTCAAAATGGCTCTAATACTGTAGAGAGTAAACTAAGCCGAGCAGGTTTCTTCAGTTGCTCATGTCATTTTTTCCCTCGATAACATAAAGCAGAGACTGTGAGGTAACTGCTAACAGTCTCTTCTCATTGCTGGGAATGATTCTGAATTAAGACAGTGCTCCTATTTTGTATCAGTTTTCCAGTCCTGAAATAGGTGAAATTTAGATTCTATCTCAGTGCAAAACTGAGCTCTGGAGCCACAGGCAGCTTTACTAAATCTCCGTTAATGAACAAAAGATTCCAGAGCACATAGTTTTGCTCTGTATTTCCCACATAATGAAATAGTGGAACACAGCTTTCAGCACAGGACGGTCTGCAAACACTGCATCCTTCTGCCAAGTTCCCCATCCTTTACCTGTCATTATCTTTTTGTGACAGAGTCACTGAAGGGCAAGGAATTAACAAGGGTAAATTTGTCTGGATGTTATTCTGACAAGGAAAGAAATCAAAATGACAGGGATGTTTTGGGTGACAATGAGATATCCTGGATCACATCTATTTCAACTTTTGATGGGAATACAGTGCTGTTACTGACATTAATCATATATTTCCTCAACCCATGAAGGTGGACTGATTTGATTCAATCAGTGAAGATCAATTTGCTGAAAGCAGATACAATTTGGTAAAGGGAAAGCATGTATTTGTGCATGTGTGTGCAAATATTAGGATACCTAAGAATATTTAACATTCCGAACATGGAAGATTAAGTTTCACATTCAAAGAGAAACATAATAGTACCGCTGCAAGAATATGGCATTTCAAAATCAAGATATTTGGATAATTTGCACGATACTGATCACTTTCTTTCTCATGTCTATCCTTTAGAATGGCATACATAGTCCACCTTCCTTTTCTAAAACTCTTAGACAGAGATGAATAGAGAGGCATTTATTTCTCATGGTAAACAGGTAAGGCAGAGAGGTAAGGCTAGTTTTTCTGCATGTTAGTTTTTGTTTAGAGTGTATTAATTCATTTTTAGTATCAGCCACAGTGCAAGAATTCGAAGGCCAAGGGGGAACAAGCTTGATAAAACCATCATCAGGTCGTACATCTGCTTCTGCAGAGCTGTAATGGTCTGTAGGAATGACCTTGGGAGACAGGAGGCAGGGCCGCAGCCTACACAATGGTCTGATAAATGAAATTTGAGTCCAAAAGAGGAGGGGTGGCGAAAGCCTCACAGAAGGGACCCTCCCCATTTTTGGGGTGAGTAAATCTGAGGGACAGGAGGGATACATTCAGATTTGCAAGATTCTGTTAATGTTGTTTTGTTGTTTATTCATTCAGTCGCTTCCGACTCTTCGTGACTTCATGGACCAGCCCACACCAGAGCTTCCTGTCGGCCGTTGCCATCCCCAGCTCCCCCATGGTCGAGTCCGTCACCTCCAGAATATCATCCATCCATCTTGCCCTTGGTCGGCCCCTCTTCTTTTTGCCTTCCACTTTCCCTAGCATCAGCATCTTTCCCTAGCATCAGCATCAGCATCAGCATCAGCATCCTGTCTTCTCATTATGTGGCCAAAGTACTTCAGTTTTGCCTTTAATATCATTCCCTCAAGTGAGCAGTCTGGCTTTATTTCCTGGAGTATGGACTGGTTTGATCTTCTTGCAGTCCAAGGCACTCTCAGAATTTTCCTCCAACTCCACAGTTCAAAAGCATCTATCTTGGTTCGCTCAGCCTTCCTTATGGTCCAGCTCTCACAGCCATAGGTTACTGCAGGGAATACCATTGCTTTAACTATGTGGACCATTGTTCTGTTAATGTTAATGTAACCTTACAATAAAAATAGAGCTAGTACTCCTGGGTGTGCTTCGCAAGGCTAACAAGAGCCTACATTCATTCCTCAGGGTGGAAGGAAGGCTCTCCTATCAGCCACACCCAAATTGGGGGGGAAATGGTCTATGAGATTCATTTGGTCAAGCTTTCCTGTTTTTTGTTTTTTGTTTTAATCGATCAGATAAACCTTCTCTGTTTTGGTGAGTAATTGCTTTCCCAGAAATTTGGAAATGGGTGATAGACTCTAATTTTAGAATGTCTTTATCTGCCAGCGCATTTCCCTTTTAAAAAATATAATTGATTACTTTTTAATTGCTGCAAGCTGCTCTGAGTAATGCAAATGCCATGAAAGGGTGGGGTATAAATTTTCTCAATAAATTTAGTAAATGTGCTAGCTTATTGGCTGGCCATATAGGAGTGACTACAGCCCATCTTTCCCCCCACAAAAACAAAAACAAAACAGAGGAAAGAATTTCCCCTAGTTCTGGAATCCCCTAGCAGTGTTCTCTGTGCTCTAGAAAAGTTTATTCTGGTTTGGGGGGAAAATGGCTTTGAAGTGGGTATATAGATCTCTGTCTTGAACAAGAGGATTGGTTAAAGAGAGATCTAAGAGATGAACTTCATCTGAACAATATTTGCAGAATGTTACTTGAGTGAAATAATAAATTAATGAGTGATAAATCAAGAAAGAAGGAACATGTGGTCAAAGCTCTTTTGGAGACGCTACTTCACAATCCTTTCAGAACATAATGTCATTTGAAATGTGCTTCAATAAATTATTTTCATTCCTTGAGCATCATAACGCATAACACAATAAATCAATTTCCCCAGCTTTTTTTATTAAGCATGCCAACATTATGAATGACCTAGACTTGAGATGCATTTCTAGTACTGTTTATGCCCATTGCTTTTCCAACATACCATTACTGTTTCCACAAGCTTAGGCAGTGTAATTACTTCCAGTGTCTATGAATAAAAACTTTCTTGCCAAAATCTCTTTTCAATTTTTGCAAACTTATCTAATTTAGATACTAATTAAAATTCAATATTCATCCCTGCAGAACACAGCAAGACTTACTTGACACTAAACTCCTTTTAGAATTAGTCTATAAGATGTTTTTTTATTATTATTATTCTGAGGCACTATGAACAACTCACTCCGAACACGGATCAATATTTTTTTCTTCATCTCATTAAAACAGATTGGCACAACCTTGACCCATCACATGGAGCATAATCCATTAGAAATGTATAATGGCCTGAATTGCTCCTGTTTTAAACTGTATGCTGGCAGCAAATTGGATTTAACACTTACAGTATTTAGCTTCTACTAGGCTGCTGATAATAGCTGGTAATTATTAATTAATAACAATCCCAATCAAATTCAGGGAATTATCAATTCTGCAGATCTTCCCTAATACTACTGTGTTTTATTTTCAGTATACATGTAAAATGGGGTAAACAATTCTGAATTTTGAGAACATTTTGTTATTTCTTTCTGATTTGTAATCAAAAGAAGGTGGCCTGTGGAATGCATTTCATAAGTACTTGTGGAGATGTTTTAAATTATTGGCAATTTTGATAACTAAGTCTATAGCAAGTGTGAAACAGTTTCTTAACTGGTGACATCTGCACTCAATTTCTTCATAACCAATGAACTCAAAAGATAGACTCACCAATAAGATTACAGTTGGAATTCTATCCAGACTGACTTCTGGACTGGGTAAGAAAACTGTGTTGGAACTCTAAGGTAATTGCTTTTAATTAAAGTATGTGAAGTACATGACACGTAATGACTTAATATACAAGTTGTTGCAACTTATATGCATTATTGTGGCCATTCAATCAATACCCTTGGTGTCAGCTTATATCAAATGAATCATCATTTTGATAACTCGTTTACCTTTGGTTAAAATGGAATTCCATAACATATCAGGTCAGGCTGGGAACTGAGGAGATGGGGGACACTGCAGGGTGAAGGCAGCATGTTTAAATATCCTATTCAGGTGGAACACCTGGACATGGCTAATAATAACTAGATAAACCTGAAAGTCTTCAGAAGTATACTCTGAAAATAGTTACAAGCATACCCACAACGTGATTTCAGGTGCTGAGTTGCAGACTACTTTAAAAGGTAAAGGTTCCCCCCGCACATTTGTGCAGTCATGTCCGACTCTAGGGGTCGATGCTCATCTCCATTTGTTAGCCGAAGAGCCAGCATTGTCCAAAGACGCTTCCACAGTCATGTGGCCAGCATGACACACACGGAAAGCTGTTACCTACCCACCAAAGTGGTACCTATTAATCTACTTGCATTTGCATGCTTTTGAATTGCTAGGTTGGCAAGAGCTGGGGCTAATGCGGGAGCTCACTCCGTCACGCAGGGCTAGGGATTCAAACCTCCGAACATGCGATCTTCTGATCGACAAGCCTGCCATATTAACCGCTGAGCCACCACACCCCCTGCAGACTACTTATGAAGCTTAAATTTACATACAAATAGCTTTCAAAATTCATTGATTATTAGAAAGATTTGAAAATGGGATCTGCAGGCACAGCAGATGGATGGATGGATGGATGGATGGATGGATGGATGGATGGATGGATGGATGGATGGATGTTGGGACACATTAGTGTGTCGGCTGCAGTGTCTGGGTGTGTCGCAGCTGCTGCTGACTCTGAGCCCTGCCAGGATTCCATGCAGGTCCTAGTGCCTGCCTTGTGCCTTGCTGCCTCCAAACCTGCCCTGCCAGGATTCTGCGCAGGTCCTATTGCCTGCCTTGTGCCCTGCTGTAAGAGTGTGTCGTGAAATGATGCATGTCTAAAAAGTGTCACCAACATGAAAAGTTTGGAAAGCTCTGGATAGATAGATAGATGGATAGATGGATAGATGGATAGATGGATAGATGGATAGACAGACAAACAGACATATGACATTTCAAGATAATGGGCACACTTTAATAAGTAAGGATCTTTCACAACCAGTTTAGTATGGCAATGACTTCAGAACTGATCATCATAATGGAAATACGCATTTCTTCTGGATAGAATATTGCAATAAATTATCATCTATCTTAATTAGACTAGTACATTAACAGGAAAGTAATATTTAAAACTGAGATTATAATTATGTTAATAAGTCTAGGGAAACATTTTGGTAAACTGTAATAAATAAACCTTATACATGTGTTTGTTTTGCAAAACAATTTTTTTTAATTGAGAAATTCAAGGTTCATTATTTTAATCACTAACATGTGTCCTCAGAAAAAAATAGATGTTGCTTTTATTCCCAAACAAAAAACACACACTGATTCTTATTAGCCAATTTTATTATAAAAAAGGTCTTTTTCCCCTTCTTTGAAAACCATACAAATGCTATGATAGACCTTATTTGGAAAAAATCTTCAAGTTGTCACTAACATTTCCACATTGCCTCATCCAAGACTTATCACTTCATCTAAGGCAACCAGAACTGGAGTCTTCTGACAGATGACAAATGCATTTTGGGAATGAAGATGTTCTTCTTGGATGATGCAACGTGAAGGATGAATCAAATTGGCTGCTGTGCTTCCGGCTGGTATCATCACTGTTATTACTACCAGGATGTAATCTTACTCTTCAATTTAAGATCAAGTTGAACAGAACAGCAAATTCCCATCAGTGCCTGAAAGTCCTCTGGATTCAGGCTCAGCTTCTCAGTTCAAAGAGGAGCCACCCCACTGCCTGTCCATTTGGCTAATTGCTTCCACTATTTTTGTTAGGTACTAACTGCCAAAACGTTCACTTGGCTAGGTGGACCATCGGACACCAAATTCTATGTTATGAAATCACATTTTGAAGGAACCGAAGCCCAAAGGGTACTCTCTAAAAAATAAAACAGAAGAGGACAACAAATGGTTTCCCTGATACTATAGCAAAATAATGTACTGTATAGCTAACCTAGTTTTCAACTACGAATTGTCCAACAATGGGAGAAGTATGGTCTATTTTCTGAAACAGGTAATCACAGCCACAGCAGACACAACTTAGGGAAGCATGGAGGAGGGTACAGAGCACTTGTTTCTCCCATGCCAAGAAGAACGTGACAAGCTTATAAACACAGTTCCTAGTTAGGCCATTCATACAAGTATGCAATACAATCTATAACTGCTGGGCAGCTGCTTTTCAGGCATGGGACATTCCCAATCATATCCATGATTGTACCAAAGATGTTCTATATTATACTATACCAGACAAGTGTTCTCCCATTGAGATGTGGCCTTTCCCATAGACAGCCACAGCATGATTTGTGATGCTTCAGGGCTTGATCCTTTCCATTATCTAAGGGGAACTTCCCCCTGCTTTATTTATAAGTGGTGTGGTCTTTCCAGTGTTCACAGGGAAGCTCTACTATTTTTTTCTCCATTTCCCAATTCAATCTTGTTGGAAGAAAGGAGGAAACATACAGCAAGGATAGCTAAGGGCAATAGCAGCTCATTTTCATTTTCTCAACTTCAGGACAGTAATGAATAATTTTGGATATGCTCAGGTTAGCCTGTGTTACTACTGGGAAGCCTATGGACAATAATTTTCTATTCTATGAGGAAAATTAGAGGGAAAGGGCAAATCTGAAGTTTTCTGCTATCAGTGAATTCAGGTATGGTCCACCTCAAAAAAACAGGACATGTTCTGGTGTTATCCATTGTGCTCAAATTTCAAGGGTACTTGGACTCTGTTTAGGATAGACTAAACGTTCAAAGTTCAACTTACTATTCAAAATACCCCAGTTTGGGGCTAGCATAAAGACCCATTTTAGAACCTAGGCATATCACTCAAGTTATATAATGGAAAGAAAGACTGAAGTCCTGTTTAGGGCAATTGGGACCAATAATTTTGGGTTTCAGTGCTAAAGCTAGTTTGATATTAAAGGAAAAAACATTATCGTTCTTCACAAACCCAGCAACTATTTTTTATTTGGTTCCACCATGACACAATCATCTGGAAAAATGTGAAAGAAACACTAACGATCAGCAATCATAGAGATTAAATGGGGAGAAATTAAGTTTAGAAAATTATTATAACCAGACTGGTAGCTTTCATGCTCTGCAGAAGGAACTGTAGGCTAAATAACCTTTTTCCCATACTGATTCTAAATTGTTTACAATTCTGTGCCATCTTCTTAAACAATAAAGCACATTTTGCCTGGAAGCAATTATAGCACATCTGCACACAGCGGATGCTCTGTGGTATGGAGCTGCAAGTAACAGCAATGAAGAATCGGCTTGCTTATTGAAAAAGTGTGCCTGCCGAAAAGATTTTAGTATATGCACTAGTCAAATAAAGCAAAAATCAGCTACTAAAATTAAAAGAAAGCATGAAGTTGATTATGATTACCTAAGGAGTATTAAATAATCACAATCATTTTGTTAAAAAACTAACATTACAAAACATTTTCTATAGTCATATAAGTCACACCAGAAAAGGAAACTTTGTTGCTTTGTCATCCTACTTTTAACTTAAAGTCTAACATTCTAGAATATTTTGTTTCTCATAACCATTTTACAATTTTTTTTAAAAAAAATCATTAGTTTAGGCTGGTCAAAGCTGAATTAGAACAGGTAGATAGCTTTGTGTACCTTGACAGAATCTATATACTACCAGAACTCTTGTGTCTGTTTGATTGTTTGTAACCTTCAATTGGGCAAAATGGTGCATCATAGGGCAACAATTTTTGAACCAAGGTACCTCAAATGGGCTAACTTACAGAATGCCTCCAAAATCTGGGACCCATTACTCCTGTGAGATTGGAATTTGGCAAAGTTGTGTCCGCTTTAGCACCGCCACACTGCAGGGATGCCACAGTCAGCTGCAGTCACATGATCATAATTTCCAATGCTCCCTGCCAGCTTCCCACAAGGAAAGTCAATGGAAAGGAAAGCCAGCAGTGAAGGTTGCACCTCCTTCCACAGTCTTCCTGTGTTCCCACACTTGCACGTACCCCGCACCCTCCTTCCCAGGCCTCCCTGCACTCACACACATGCACACACCTAGCAGCACCCTCCTTTCTGGGCCTCTGTGCACTTGCATGCACCCTGTGTCCTCTTTCACCAGCCTTCCTGTACTCCCACACACGCACGCACCCACCAGTGCCCTCCTTGCCAGCCTTCCTGTGCTCACACACACCCCACGCCCTCTTTCCCCATATGCACCACAGTACCCCCTTCCACCAACTCACTCTTGGCCTCCCCCAACCCCCTGCGGCACTCCTGCACTCCTTACCTGGGACTTTCTCTTCTTCCCTCCCCCCCCTCCCCCCGCAGCAGAGGTATCTGCAAATCACACCAAGCCAAACTCAAGGGCAGAATACAAATATTTACAACACAAGTGAGTATGTGCATCAGAGAGAAAGGGAATGGCACTTAAGGGCATATACTACATATTTATAACAATGATTAAGAAAACAGAAATATTAAAACTGGAAAATTAATGTTTTAGCCTTCATGTTTTTCAATTGCTCTACTGTAAACGACAACTGTTTTTTCAGTCAGAGGAACTGAAAAAGGCAGAAATCAAAGCATTTTTCTTTAAAAATGGGTATGTGGATTAAGCCATTCCAGGAATTCTGTAAAAATTAGCATGAATGATAAAAATGTTTCAGATAAGCAAGATAAATATTCAGCAGTGGATTTCACTGAATTTGATGAAATTTATGGAAAAGTGATTACAGATTTATTAGATCATACAGACAGTGTTTGTAGGAACAGTTTGTATGAATTCTAGCAGTTTATTTCTGCTATTCAGGATTTAACTTTAAGAATAATAAACATAGTTTTCAAATATGTCACTAATACTGTGCCCAAAATCCTACATTCCAATCTGCAAATTTAATATATTTTTTCTTCATTGAACTGGTTATTATATATGCTAATATTTTATAAGTCACTCAATAACTCTCTCTTTGGAGCAATAAAGCAGGATTTTTTTAAAAAAAGTTTCAATTCAACAATAGAATTTAATTAGAAACATTAGATTAATGTACACATTTAATTTTAATGCAAATGAATAAAACAAGTAACATTTTAAAAACAATTTAACATACATATGTCTATCTGTGTGTGGGACCATACTTGCTATCTCAGTCTCTTCCTCTCATTTCAGTATTATATTTAAAGTTTTGCCTGATCAAATATTCTGGATTGAGAGGCCTTGATGAATTCAGATCATATACCCATACCACTTTGTACCTCTGTATGTACAGCGGAAGAGAAAATCCGATGTGCAGAAAAGACAAATCAAAAGCTGGATGTGAAATATTTTGGATATAATCCAAGAAAGCAGGAGAGGTGATAGTTATAATCAAAGCTGCAGTACTACAGTATATCAAGTTTAAAATTGAATTGTCATTTAGTTTACAAAGGTCAAATCCATTTTTCCATTAAAAAAAATTCCAAAGTACAAAAAAGTGCTAATAATTTAAGCATACTCTTTATAATGATAAATGAGTAATTGTGGAGTCCTTGGTGCTCCCTGAGCCTTGTTGTTTTCTTGCAGATGTTTCAATGCCAGGCTAGGCAACATCTTCAGTGCAGTGAAGTAATTTTAATGAGTAATTAAAAGCATTAAGGCCCCTAATTTTCATGATAACTCTTTTTAGGTAAGGAAATATCTCTGAAATGATGAGCCAATGGGCTGCCATGGTCAGCCGCAGTTACGTGATGTCATTTCCAACGCTCCCTGCCAGCTTCCCACAAGGAAAGTCAATGGGGAACCCGGCAGGCAGTCGGTAGTCGCTTCTGCTCCCACTGCTTGTTTGCCCTTGGTCATTCTGTTTCTCTGTTTAGGTAAGGAAATATCTCTGAAACGATGACCCAACGAGTCACAGGTTGTCTAGTGTTTACTGAAGATGAGGAAATGGATGGAGAAATGTTGAGACATAGGCATGTTGGTAGAAATGTGGTGTGCAAAGCAAATGGGTTGAGAAGAAAGGAAGGACTCAGAAAGTAATGACTGGACGAAGTTGATGAGATCTTCAAAGACAGAGGTGAGAAGTTTAAAGAAAAGGCAATGTATGAATCAGTGTGTAGACATTATAGAAGCAAGATTATTTGCAAGGAGAGTTATAGTGAACAGAGTCGGTATAAAATGAACTTGGTTAGATTTCCATTCCTTTTATTTTATTTTCTGCCTCCAATCACTTTTGCTTATTACGTCTTACATGACCACACAATTGAAGCCTGACCCTTTTTTATTTGAATGCAAGACATGCAAGACACATAAAAGGGCAGAGCTTCAACCATGTGGTTGCAGCTGCTATCTTGATTTTTTTTTTTAACATCCCCCCTGCAGACACCCCTGTGTAACACTTGTGTAGATTTAGAACTTGGTAAGTGCTCTGCCTTCTCTTTTATCATACGAGGCTCATAGAGCTTGGCTGAGAATGACCATTGTTTTTATGAGCTTGGCATCTAGATGAAGGCTGGCCAAGGCCACGTTGTGGTGATCAGTCTTACAAGCATCAATAACAATGACTTCTGTGCAGCATATTAAATCATAATTTTACATGTCATATTGATTTTTTTAATCCATTATATAAGGGGACTATTTATCTAAAATAGTATTTTTTTATTTGATGCACATTTACAGCTAAGCACAGTACAGAAAGAAGACGAAGAAAAAGCAGGGACATATGTGATCCCCTTCCAGACTGAATTTAGGATTTATTTATTTTTTAAAAGGGGGAAGAGAAGAAACCGGAAGAACTGCAGAACATATGGGGAAGCAGTGGGCCTATGCTTAAATAAAAGGTGAACTAAGAGGAGGTTTCCACTTGATAAGTAGCAATCAATTATAAAAACTGGACTTGCGTTACATTGCCACTAGCTAAACTGTCCAAAATAATATTTAAGAAAACAATGAAGTTAAGCATGGACTTAAATGCCTACTTGGATCACTTGGAGGAATCAATAGAGATGTTTATTTTTATTGGGTACTCTCTAGAAATTGTGAGAAATGAACATTTAAGAGCTTGCATTTGTTTGTTTGTTCGTTGCTCACATTTATATGGCCACCCATCTCACACAAGGCGACTCTGGGCGGCGTACAACAATGAGATAAAGACAATGAATAAATAGAAACAATCATTATAAAAAGATAAAAAGATAAAATGATTATTAAAGGAATATACCAACCCCACGGAAAGAACAAGAATGTGCTTTTGACTAATGGGCTACAGCTGTGCCACTCTGACTTTTCTACCAAGGGAACAAATACTTTTCAACATTATCTGTTATTATTTATTAAATGTGGGCAATTTCTGGAAGTTCAGAATAGGCCAATGGAGTGCATAGAGTCCTATGAAATTCCTCCAGGTTTTCTTTGTGGAGGGAGTGTAGCATGTAATAATTGAGTACATCCAGTTCTCGTTCACATGGCATCTACTGTGGTTTCGAACTGACCACACAAGAACAATAGGAGGAGTTGGATGGGTGGCACAGCCTATACAAGGCCTCTTAGGCAAACTGATTGATCGCTCCTTAGTTTGGTGCACTTTTAACTTGTGTGTGTGTGTGTGTATCTGCATTCTGCAGGGCTGAACATTTACACCAAAATACTTGCTGCTGACTTTTCAGCTATTGAAAGTTTGCTTCTTTGATCTTACAAAGAGATAGGTGATTCAGAAAATACTAGAAAAGAGAGCCTAGGTTTCCTTCTCTGATTATTCTCTTTATTATTATTCTCTTTATTTTTCTCTAAATCTTCCTGTAGCTGTTTTGCTGGTTTGTTAATTCAGGATTGAGCCTAATGAATATGAAGATGTTGCATGTTGCCTGCTTATGTAGGATTTGGGACCTTGCCCTTTCATGGAATTTCAAATGAGACTCATTCTCTTCAAAAGAGACTCATTCTTTTGTTAAAACATAATGCTGACCTTTAGAATCATGGATCATTCTGGAGAATGTCTATCTATATGGTTGCTAACAGCAGACACTAACTTGATGGCACATAATCAATCAATTAGAATAGAACTAGAAGATAAGGGGCGTGGTGGCTCAGCGGGTAAGATGCCAGTCTTGTCGATTGGAAGATTGCAAGTTCGGAGGTTTGAATCCCTAGCCCCGCGTGACAGAGTGAGCTCCCGCACTCACCCCAGCTCTTGCCAACCTAGCAATTCAAAAGCATGCAAATGCAAGTAGATAAATAAGTGCCACTTCGGTGGGAAGGTAACAGCGTTCATGCCAGCCACATGACCGTGGAAGTGTCTTATTCCTCTGCTTGAACACAAGCATTGATGTTGCCTAAAATGGCATTCCCTCCCCCCCCCTTTTTTTTTTTTACAGTCACGCTACACTGCTGATTGATACTCTCTTTAAACCAGGTATCCCCAAACGTAAGGCCTGTACATTTGATCCCTGAACTGCTTCTTAGCTCCAAATGAATGTTTTCCTAGAGCAAATATTTTAGAAAAGAGTTAACACTGATTACTTCCTCCTTAGGGGACCTAGGGGAGATGAGTTAAAGACGGATGTTTTTTGCAGCAGCAGCAGTTGCATGTTTACAGTAGCATCAAATTTGAGCCAAAGACTCCTTGCATGATTTAAAGTAAGTATCCTCATAATTGCAAAACCAATTTTTGCTCAAAGCAAAAACTTTCAGATTAAGAGTACCTCTTCCTAGGAAAGAGATAGATTATTCTAACATATCCAACACGTGACTGCAAGTTAGTATAAGCACGCTAGACATATTTGCTTTTTCCTTAAATTGCATGTATTTAAAGTGAGTTTATTTTCCACTCGCATACAGAAATATACTGCTCTGGAATTCACTGGCTGGGATTTCATTTTACATTTAACACCAGTCTAGTAACTTTTTTCAAGATATAGCGGGGGGGGGGGTATATAGTTTATCTTTACATGTGTGTATGCAGCTGAACAACCAAACCAGCATGGCTGAAGAGAATTGTCCAATTTCAGCCATACGCTGTAGATAAAGAGCCGCTTGACAAGCAGACATTTGTGGGTGATGGTGTGTATTTCCATGCCATGAAAAGCTTCACTCATTGGCTTTTGCACATTGAATTCTTGTTAAAGATACAGGAGCAGGCTATATAGTTTAAAATCTTCTGCTTGAATGGAGTATCTGATGAAAATAGTTGTCGCCCATAAGAGTTAGTTATACAGGTCTTTGTAAACACTGAAGATAAAAAAACCCTATAAAACCCATTTCTCTTTCTTTACAGGAGTCACACAGCTTTCATATTATTTTAATAAATGATATACATGTGAAACACAGTTGGATAAATGTGCCCAAGAACAGAATGAACAGGGTTTCTTTCTAGCAGATATAGAAATACTTTCTGTATCCCTAGAAATAAGTTGAATAAATAATAATAACTATAATAATTTTGTGTGTGCTATTAAGGAGTCACTTTCTATGTAATGTTTATTGTGTATTTCAGCTAATAAGGAGGAGTCATCACTTGAGTGATCCTGGACAGTGCAGATTTGGGGAAGTTTGATTTCCCTCCACCTGGACCTCTGGAGAAGGTGCTTTTCATCTACCTTAATTGCCTGCTCTGTTTTGGTCTCCTCTCCAGCCGAGCTACCATATCTGGGCTACAAAGACTGAGATACCCCCTACATGGCAGTATAGAGAATTTACTGAACCTCTCTGTGCCATCTAGAGCCTTCTGCAGCTCAGATAGGGTTGCCCTACTCCCCCAATGTCTCATGGGACAGGGTATGGCGGCGGTATGGCCCAAGACTGATTTGGCTGGCCTCCACGGAGTCTGCATGGGGGTCAGGTGGAACTTCCTGATGGGAAGGAAGCAGGAGAGGCAAAACAAATGGCTGAGCTCTAAGGGAAGCTTCTGAGACCTTCTCCAGTCTTTTGGCAGCTGCTTGTGCAAATTTTAAAAGTTTACTATAAGGACCATTAATGCTGCCATGATCTGCTAGCGTTACAGCCGAAGATCCAGGGGCAGAGAGGAGAGAGAAAGCAAATCAAGGCAGTTGTGCAAATGTGTGAGAGAAAAGTCCATGTGGGTGGGCATGCCTGAGGGTGGAAGACTATAAGCTTAATGAGTACATACCTAATTTTATTCTTTATTGTTACTTTTTTTAGTTGGAGGTGCATTTCTTGGGTATTTTAATGTTTACAGCCTATCTGTAAGTGACCTTAAGGCCTATGCAACTTCTCATGGATAAAAATGGTTCTGGAACGTAACCCCAGTTATGTTGCTTGGTGGAACGTAGTGCAGTGTCCTTTGGTTATCAGGGTGGAATAAACAAATAGGCCAGAGAGAACATTGTGCCTTTGACCAATAAATTGTCCAGAAACAGCCTAATCTTTAACTTTCTGCATCCTTCCACGGGGTGTTATTCTTACTGAATGAACTAATATTTCCATCTTTTGCATAAAGGAGAACACCTCAGCAAAAAGGGCTAGCTGCTAGGATGCTGCAGCACCCAGGATAAATTGCAGAAAAGCAGCCCAAATCCTTGCAAAGGATGCTTCATGAAACATCTCTTTCTGAATGTTTAAAGTGACCACATCTTTTTCCAGGCTCTCAGCCATCTCTGTTTGAAAGAGAGGGCTTGGCTTGAAGCAAAGTGGAGACAGCCGGGAGCAGCTTCCGAAGCAGCTGTGTGAGCCTGGAAAAAGTTGTGCCTGGCTTAACAATTTGAAAAGAGGTACTTTTTATGCCCTTCTGTGTATTTAGAAGCATCACTTTTGCCAGATTTGTAGAGCCAGATGACTTCTCTTTCAGTGGCAACCACTCCCGTACAGATTTAGCCCAGCGGCTATGGATAGAGACTTCTGATCACATCTGAGTGCATATTAAGCATGTTAAGAAGTCCTGTTTCTCCTTTGAATCAGAGATGTCTGTTTAGTGTTATTATCTTTGATTTAAGCTGATAGGAGCACAGTGTGTATTCATCTGTCCACTTGACTGAGTTACCACCAACTCATGGAAAATGTTACATCTTCACATTCCAGAGTCTAGTTCTAATTTGATGGAACTATGACAACCAGTCTGAATTAAGTAACCATGATTTACAGCTGATTTGTTCTCTGCCTGGAAAATAGGCAAGCAGGCCATTTAAAACAGTAGCTGTTTTCCTCATTCATCTTTTTGATCAAACTAATCCTATATTTGGATGAAAAATAACATGAAGTTAACATTTATGATGTTCCCAAGTGTTTGCTCATTATTTCACAATAGCATTGGTCTATGACTTTTGGCTCTTCCTTTTTCTATGATGTCATAATTGTATAAAACTGCTTGGATGGTTAGGACAGAGCAATGACTAGTGGGTTTCTTTTAGAGCAATGAATCAGTGATAGATATGTCCTTAGCTTCCAAAATAATGAAAACACTGCTTAAGAGATTCCACTAATACATCACCTATAAAATGTAAAAAATCAACAAGATTATAAAGTATGCTGGAAACATTTGTCATAACCATGACACAAACCTTCTCTGCACATTTCTTTGTATCTACAGTACCTTCTTCTTAGATAAGAATGCAGGTAAGCAGTTGGTTTATAAGTCTTAGCCAGCATGAGTAATATCAATGATATATGAATTGCAGATTGAAATATCTAGATCATGCTGGCTTGGGAATTCTGGGAGTTGAAGTCCATACATCTTAATTTACCAAGATTTACCAAGATAAAATATTTACTTGTATAACTAGCACTATAGTTTCAAAGGAAAAAAAAACTTACTTGAGGTATTATGTCTATGCTTCCATGCCAAATTGATAAGCCCAGAAAATTTCTGTGGACAATGGTCCAAAGAAATGAGTCTGAAAATGTGAGGTGCTACTGATTTTCCATGGAAGGTACTAATAGGTCTACTTGGGGCTCAATTATAGAAATGTAAGAAGAATGCTTTAGTAATAAAGATACCTAAAACATCATCCTTTCCATCTGCATGCCTATGGAAAAGCCTGTAAATTGCATGTGCACACAGACAGAAGGGCAAGTATTCCTTTCACCCACAAGAATCAACATACATAATCGCAAACACATTTAATATAAGGAAGCCCCTAAACATCCAAGAAACCACACTCTGAGCAACTTCATCGTATAGTGCACATTCATATATGCACACACATACAGAGAGAGAGAGAGAGAGAGAGAGAGAGAGAGAGAGAGAGAGAGAGAAACCCTCTGCTCTACTTCTGTGCTCCAAGATCGCTCAGCATTTGCCTCTCCACAATGATTCTTCATAGTCCATTTCACCTTCTCCCGATTTCCTCAGCACATCCTAGCAGCCAGAGCTAGTAGTAAGGGATTTCCTCTTTTTAAAATCTAATTTTGCTAAAGAGATGAGAATTGATCACATTCCCTTACATTTAGCTGGCCAGCTGATAATGTGTAATGTTGGTACCTTGCTATGACACAACTACCATGTGTGTGATCAGCAGATTTTGAAAATTAAGAAATCTAAGATCCCCACCAAGACATAGTAAATGAGAATCCTTAGATTGATTTCCAGTAGTGCTTCTATACCTTGCTTCCCACTGAAATCAATAAGGCAGCAGTGACAGTGTTATTTATTTGTTTGTTTGTTTATCTATCTATCTATCTATCTATCTATCTATCTATCTATCTATTAATCAAATTTATCACCGCCCATCTCCCCCCAAAGGGGGACTGTGGGCAGTTTACAGAAAAGTCACAATTAAAATTCAATACAGCCTGCACATAGAATAAATACCATAAAAAATATAAATAGAATAAAACCCAGATGGCTAAGTTCTTTATCAATGTTAGGGCATCATTTCTGATTACTATAAGAAGCCACTGCTTAACAGTAAGAGGGTCCTGCTAACTGACTACTAGATTTTTGTTAATAAAAAGGAACAAGGAAAAAAATACATACAAGGGAATTAGTAAGTAAAATAGTCATTTAGGGCAAATGTGAGATGGTCCAGAGCATGATGTGCTACCATCAGAACCTGCAGTGCAGCATGGACTAGATGAAGGGTACCCCAATTTTGGGGGGAAGAATGCTCATGTCAGAATGAATAATCCAAACAACTGATCATAGAATGGAAATGTTCATCAGTTGCTACTAGAACTAAAATTATGAGTGACCACCCACTGTATGGAAGCCACAGTACTTTGTTTTCATGAGGCACTCCAAAGGTGATCAACAGAACCCACAATGATGCATCATGTATACTATATTCTCAAAACTAACAAAATTTCTGTGAGTCTTGAAGAATCTTCTTCAAGATCAAACATCAAGTGGTATTGTCTCATCCCAATACTCACCAGTATTGTCTCATCGATTTTCATCAGGGAATGCTATTGGCCAAGCAGTCAGCATTTGATCTTCATCCAACTGATTGGCCATTCCTGAAGAAAGTGATGGGTATTGTAGCAGTAACTTCCAGAAGGGAGATCAAGAGATACAGGAAGCCCACTGCCTGGAAACCAGAGGAAGCTGAAACCAAGCAGGTACACACCTCCCCCTTCCATGTATAAGTTCTTAAGTGAAAGAAGCAGAGTGACAACACATTGAATGGAAACAAATATGGTATAACTCTGAACCAGAAGAAATTTGAATGACTCAGGGCATGAACAATTACAATGTTGTGACAATAGAGAGGTCTGGATCTGGTTCAGAAATGGTGCAAAAACTTCATGTGGAGGTGTCCAATGTCGGTTTCTTGTGGAAGACAAGAAAATTATGCTAGAATCAGCCTGGCACCTGCTACGTATCTAAAAAGGTACAGGGGGGAAAGAACAACTGGCCCTTCCCTTTTGATCATTTTATATAATGCTAAATGCAAAATAATATTATGTTAATCTTTCTTTATTGTTAAGTAGGAGAAGCTCATCAGAATACAAACCAATCTGTTGCTAATTATTATATTACCTATTTTTTTAAGTATCCTTTTTGTTATTTTGTTGTATATCTATTTTATTTATCCATAAATAAATAAGCGAAGAGCTTTTGTGTGTGTAAATAGGAAAAATAGTTCTGGAACTATTTTTAAATCAAACTGACATTGTTTTCAAGATTTCTTTTATACGGTGTCACATAAATTATATTTTAAAACTTTATCAAGAACAGAAGCACATTTTATTGAAAAGGATACTGCAATGCTTTTTTAATAATTTGCCTGACATCTGCTTAATATTCTGGGAATGTTTAGCTTCAAGGCTGAACTCCCAATATTATTCTTAAGCAAAATTCTAAAATTCCTGCCCATTTTCAACAACTGATTTAAAACATTTTTGTATATCTTTTAGCAGCAGCAGCCGAAGAAGATCTGAAGACTTTAGAAGTGATACACTGGCAGAATACAAGAACTTAGAAAATCAGTTGAACAAATAGCTAAATTCTCTGAAATAATGACAACTCTAATTTATACCATCAGATTGTTTTGGTTTTCACTTTATAAATGCTTGTGCAAATGTGAATTGAGTGGTACTTGAGTACTGCTGCCATGTGTTCTGATATTATATGGTACATCCTCATATTTAAGTCCCTCCTCTTATTGAAATTTCTTCCAGCCATGCACCAATGAACATGGCAAGGAGTCTCCAAGAAACTGTATGTTTAGCATGCAAAGCAATTTCTCTTATCTTGGTGTCCTCTGGGTAAATGAAACTGCCACTCTGGAAAAGAACAGTGTATCATGCAAATCGATAGAACATGCACAAAAGGCTATGCATAAAGGGTCAGAACCCTCCTTGTGAAGAAGATACTCTGCCATCAGATTGAGGTTCTTTCCCACACCCCCAACAATGTGCTTTCCTCCTGTCCTCAAGATGGGAGGAAAGTATGTTGCTTAGAAAACCACAGCTCCCGCAGCAGTCCTCTTGCGGTCTCTTTGAAACAAGGCTGCGCAAAGGGGAACAGCTGCTGCTGTTGCTCCTGCTGCTGTGAGGGGAATGGGGAGCAGGCAAAGGGAAGGGGAATGTTCTCCTTCTGTGCTTCCTGTCTCTCTTCCCAACCCCAAGCATGGATCCTCCACTTGCCCAGCTTCTGTCCTCTTGCTGCCTTTTCCTTTACTTCCACACTTGTTGGAAAGCATTGCCGCTGGCCCTGAGAGCAGCAGGCCACTGTGACCCCCAGGCCCAGCATGGATCCTTCCCAGTAAATGGAGAGGAGTGACCTGGGATGGCAGGAGAAGTTCCTGATGGGAAGATCATCATGTTGGGAGGCAGCAGCAGGCTGTGTGAGGTTACCAGTAGGAAGAGGGCCTCATGGAATAAGTAACCTGAGATTGATTGTCCCCTGATCCTGGAAAAGAAATGTTGGGTTGCCAGGGAGTTTTTGGTCTTTCCAGCAGCCAAAAAAGAAATAGGCGCAGAGCTCTATATCCAAATGGGAGGGGGCGGCCTTGCTTCGGGCAAATTGGAGCCCTGCAGGTTGCTACCTTCTTCCACGGGACCCAGGTAAGGGAACCACATTGCAGCCCTTAGAATATTGCTGGTTAAATCTGTCTGGACAGCAGCATAGCAGAGATCCCTTCTGGATGTGCAATAAAGGCACAATGTGGGGCTAGCAAGACTTAGGATGGCATGATTTCCTGCTGGCTCCAGAATAGGGGATGGGGGTAGCATGGCAAAGCAACTGGGTAGATGTGGGATTTGAAGGGATACTCTATTTCCTTCCCCCAACTGTTTTGCTCTATTTTCTTTGCGAGGGAAAGTTGGGATACTAGTTGCTAAGGGCAATCAAAGCTGTCAGCAGAATCAGAGGCTGTGCCTCTATCAGTTCTGCGAGCAGGATCAGAAGCAAGGGAATTGGGGAACCAAGTATTAGCAAGATCAATTTAAGTATTAATAAGAGAACCACTTTCACTATTGGAAATAACCCTGACTGCATTTAATATCCTATATGAAGCTAAAAATCCGCTACTCTATAGCCCAGTGTTTCTCAACCTTGGGTGGTTGTTGTGGGGGAATAGGAGGAGGAAGGAGTATTAGGTATGTTTGCCGTCTTGAGTTACTTATAAAATAATAAAGGCGGGATAAAAAGTCTAAAAAACAAACAAAACAAAGATGTTTTCAGCTGCAGTTCCCCATTGGCCTTGCTGGCTGGGGAATGATGGGAGTCGCAGCAGAAAACTTCTCAGGAAATCCAAGTTTTGAAGAATAATACACATTTTGACTCTATTTTTGCGCACTTGGTTCTCATAGCTCTTTCCCTTGCCTTAAAAATGTAATGCATGTTTAAATCTCTTTGATGCATACTGACTTTTCAGTTTTACAGTGAGTAGCCAGAAGGGAAGGGTGCTGAATGCAATCTGAAAGAGTGAACACTCTAGCTGTCTTAATATTGGGTTAAGTTAGATTCAGTCTGATTCAGTAATCAGGCAGCTCTGACTGAGGAAAAGATGTTGCTTTCTTCAGCTTGAGTAAATTTTGCCACTTCTGAAAAAAATATTTCTCCCCTACTTATTTATCTTCTAAGGTTCAGAGTAACTTCTTTTTTAAGACCGAGTTGCTCTTAGATATAAAACATTCTTCTGTGTTCAAAGTTTCTCCTTATGCCATTTAGTATGGTATATGATCTCTTCCATAAATTTACTCCCCCTTATCACATTGTTTATGTAAATTTGGGACCGCAAACTATTAATTATTTAATGTTAAAACATGTGATTTAGTTAGAAATATGGTTAGATTTTGAGATAGCAGCATTATTTACAGTTCTTAATCATGAGATGACATCTCCGGATCCATCCAGTTTGCCTAACTTCCCTGACACATAAGGTAATCTTAAAATTGCCTTGTATTTTCTTTTCCAGCCACACTACCATGAGCCATACTGAACCACTAGCTCAGGTGGCAGACCAAGGGCTGATCCACAGGACGAGCCTGCTCAGGTGCAAGTATGGGCCCTGACCACTTCTCAAGGGCAGGAATCAACCACATTCTCCTCTCCCTAACAGCTGCTGGGAATGGCAACCTTCGCCCAGCATTTCCAGCCATGTATCAAAAGTAGCATTATGGACCTGTGCTGGTTCAAGCGATGCTGTCTGGTTCACCTGCATTTCATAGTAGGCTCCTGTATGCTGTGGCAGGAATTCCCCCTCCACTGCAGTCACTAGCTGCTTCCATCCATGCCCATGGAGCCCTACATAGCACAGCACCAGATTATTTGCGGGACTGCCTCTCCCTGAGAGTATCTGCCCATCCCACTAGATCAGATAGAATAGGCACGCACGAGGTCCCTTCCTTGAAATATAGCCATCTAGTGGGACCCAGGAAGTGTGCCTTTTCCATGGCTGCCCCTGCCTTATGGAACACCCTCCCCACTAGTGATCCAGAAGGCTCCAGCCTTTTAGCCTTCTGGAAGGCCATCAAGACCTGGCACTGGGATAGAGGGGTGGGGGCCTATGGATGGTTGGTGGGGCATCCTGGGAGGATGATTGAGGTGCTGGGGTTTTGGTTCATTAATTGTTGTTGTGAGCCACCCAGAGTTGTGCTCTAAGATGGGTGGCCATACAAATCTTTTAAATAAATAAATAAATAAATAAATAAATAAATAAATAAAATTCTGGGCTTGAAGACCAATGAAATACAAGATCCTTTTGTAATCGTTTTTTTTAAAAAACCAGGAGAAATTGACAAGACTTCTTCCATCTTCACTTTCTAGCCCTAAGTAACAGGAATAATAGTAAAACTGTGGCTTGCTTCCTTCCTTCCTTCCTTCCTTCCTTCCTTCCTTCCTTCCTTCCTTCCTTCCAACAATGGACACATCAGACAGTAAAGTTTCTGGGGGAAACCAATGGAAGAGGCTCAAAACAAAAACCAATGGAAGAGGCTCAAACAGTCACTGGAAATCATACATGCTCAAAGACCCAAAAGGAAGATTATTTGTTCTTACGTGGGTGAGAGGGTAAAGAAAGGGAAACCTACCAATCAGGAGCCACCGTATGGATGGTCCAGACAGAATACTAGACCATCACTATGGCCAAAGGAAAATAATTTGCTAAACTTTAACATTTGCTATGGCAAAGTCTAAGTGATAATACATTTTAACAACTGCAAGAAAATGGCAACAGTGCAGCTTTCTCAAGGGCCATCTGGAACACTGTGATCATTTCCAACTGTTTCCTTCATAAAGTCTTTTACCTGTTATCTCAAATAATATTAAATCTATCAATTACAAAGTATTACACATAGAATAATAGCAAGTACACTGTAATAAGTATACAGGATAGGTACGGCGATATTTCTTCCCTTATTGGTGAGAAATCCTATTCCTTTTAAACAAATCCTAACAACATCTGTATCCAGTAAAACCAGGTTTGGACAATAATAAACTCAAAGTTTGCAATATCATAAACACAATCCACTCAATTCATAAAACTACATCGTTACGGTTTTTTCACTCTGATTTCCAAATCTGGCATAAATCCAGAAAGCTGTGATGCTTTGATTTTCTATTTTTGGTCAATGCAAAATATGAAGCATGACAATGAAATTCCTAAATATAAACACAGTCTAAAAGAAAAGAGGGTGAAGAATGGTTATATATACTAGATCTGTTCTGCCTATGCACTGTGTTTATTAAATTCCTAATGGATACTTCTGCCAGAGTTCCATGTGCCTGGGTTTTAATCTCAGCAATACTCTCCAATCAAACAATGCTGGCAGGCCAATATACAGTAGTTAGCCATTGGAAAACCAAATGCATCAAGAATGATAATGTATTCTCCACTTTTAAACAATATAACAGCTGAAAATGATGCTTAGAAAATTGATGTCCTGCTGACAAGATGATGAAAAGATCCATATTTAACTGATCAACAAGGCTCTATTCATAGGAGAACTACTTTTGTTGTTTTAAAAAAAGTGTTCTGAATCTTCACACAATACCATAAATTGCCTTCCCCCAAACCAGAATCATTTGTTTCTCTTAACAGGCAAATGTGTCCTTGGATATCTGTTATATAAATATCCACATATCTTCCAAAGATTATTGTATCTGTAATGTAATCTGTAAATTACTTCTTTCAAAAGTACCAGTTTTCAGTATTGTATATTATATCTTTATTATTTAATCTATTTCTGTACTACATTATTATATTAAACTGACATACATGAATCACAACTAAAAGAAAAGAAAATCATTAAAATACAAGCAAATGAAATCATTTATATTCCTTTTAAATAATACAATAATTTATACTATTATATTTACATACCTTGTCTATATTTTCATGATTAATAACCCTAAGTTTTTACAACAGAGAAAATAGAATTCCCTAACAGTTCAATACAATTTATGTAAAACAAGGTACTCTACCATTTACTTTAATTAACCTCTCTTACAATTTACAACAATATTTGAGACAGTTTAGTTTAGTTTAATCTTGGTGGTATCGGTAAATAAAACAATCTCACTGGTAATATAAACGTTATTATCTGATAACAAATCACAAATTATCTCATTGGAAGAGATACATTTCTGATCAATGGAGATAAAAAATCTCTCTCTTGAACAAGAATATAAGCTAAGGGACAATGTCCTTTTCTTCTGGAACTTCCCAAATACAAACTTGCTGATGGATTTAAATATGTACATATTTCCCATTACAGGAGGTGGAGGCAATAATCTGAAAACAACTCTGTAAAACTCTGTCTCAAAGCCAGATGAGTCCTTGTTTGTAAATAAATAAAGTACAACCAAATTGAAACAAATGCCCTCTTGGAAAACTCGGTTAGTTGGATAGCTCTCATATCTTGATTGCAATTAACCAATTAACCTTGTATAAATAGTCCTGAATAGTGGATTTAAAACTCTATCAATGTGTACTGTACACGATTTTGTACAATATGATCCCAGCAACACTTGCCAAGCTGCTCTAAGTAACACAATTGGTCAAATGATGGTTGGGCATATCCATCAACTTTTTATAAGAGAGAAAAATCACTTTACATACCATAAAAAGCTGGTGAGCAAGGTAAAAGAGATAAAATGTATCTAATACATTTATTTGGGACTATTCAAGCTCCATACTTCTGTCCTATAAAGAAACTGTATTACAGTTTTTCCCACAATTACTTGCAAAATATTTTGGATCCATGACCACCTCTGTTGTTAAAAAAAAATGGCGAGCCCTCATTGTTGTTACTTACGGGCCATTATGTGGCCTTGCCAGGATCTGATTTCAGAAAAAAAGAATGCCTAGATAATTAAAACTTGAAGCACTGGCTATTAAGCTATCATCTAATTAAAAGGTAAAGGTTTCCCCCCGCACATTTGTGAAGTCGTGTCTGACTCTAGGGGCTGGTGCTCATCTCTGTTTGTTAGCCGAAGAGCCAGCATTGTCCGAAGACGCTTCCACGGTCATGTGGTCGGCATGACGCATGCGGAACGCTGTTACCTACCCACCGAAGTGGTACCTATTCATCTACTTGCATTTGCATGCTTTCGAATTGCTAGGTTGACAAGAGCTGGGGCAAGTGCAGGAGCTCACTCCGTCACGTGGGGCTAGGGATTCGAACCTCTGAACTTGCAATCTTCCGATCGACAAGCCTGGCGTCTTACCCACTGAGCCACCTGTTTATTCCTTTGTTGTAGCCAAGTACAGGATGTTAAAGGATGCTTATTTAGTGGGATGTCATTAAAGAATGTAATAATAGAAAGGAAGCTCCTTCTCCTGTCTGTCTTGAGCTCATGTAGGCTAGTGTAACTTATATTATATTGGTATTTATTCTTAGTTTCATTCTCACTCTTAATTGCATCTCCATTCCTTTATGATTATTTAGAACCAGCAACACAATTCTGCCCATCCACAAAAGTTTTTGATATTCATCTATCGCAGAGCTTTCCAAACTTTTCATGTTGGTGATACACTTTTTAGACATGCATCATTTCACGACACACTCTTACAGCAGGGCATCATTTCGCGACACACTCTTACAGCAGGGCACAAAGCAGGCACTAGGACCTGCGCGGAATCACAGCAAGTTTGGAGGCAGCAAGGCACAAGGCAGGCACTAGGACCTGGGTGGAATCCTGGCAGGGCTCGGAGGCAGCAGCAGCCGCAACACACCCAGACACTGCAGCCAACACAAATGTATCCCAACACACAGTTTGGAAAGCTCTGATCTATCGTGTTTAATTCCACTTCAGTCTCTCTTCCACTTCAGTTCTATCAGAACTACCACTAGAGACATTAGCTATTGGTATGAGTCTTAAATCACTCCCAGAGTGGCAATTCCAGTCCTGAAAATGTTCAGAGTTGTCTGCCCTGGTAGGCATGTTTACTATTTAATACAGTATTCTCCTTCTAGGGTTTAAAACTAGCATTAGCAGTTGATCCACCATCTGAAGTTATATCAATAGATTCTATGATAGATGCTGCCCATAATACTCCCATGTCCATCAAAACACAATCACTTGCATTTTGTATCTCTAAGGTTTGAACTGAGAGGAAACAATGCCCCTCAGCTGTTCATACAGCTGTACTTTGCTTTGAGGAAACATTAGATGTCATTCTAAGCTGTCCACTAACATGAATATTAAGTTGTGCTGTTCATTCCTAGCCTTTACAGTAAAGGGTAGGGTGAATAGCACAAAGTTTACACATCAAAAGCTGGAGACCCAATTGCCAATATCAGTATTACCTTGAGTCACTACTGCCCTATCATTAGCTTGTTCTCTGCCATTCAATCTGAAAAATGGGCCCCCAACTCTGCTTGCCTTTAAAAATACTCTTAAACCCTAGCTTTTCCCCAGGCATTTGTGTCTGGTTGAGTGAAGTCGCCTTTGGTTGTCTAGTTATCCCATTTGGTCCTCATTTATATTTTATATATTGGGTTCTTTCTTAAAGATGTAGGGTTATTTTTCTTTATTGTTTATTTCTGTTGTACACCACACAGAGTCACATTGTTTGAGTTGATCAGCCCTATAAATCCATGAAATTAGAAAGAGAGAGAGAGAGAGAGATGATAGCTCTCTGTATATACAGTTTCTATACAATACAATTTCTTTATTTTGGTATTTGACCAGCATAAAGTAAAAATATGCAGACTGTGGAATTAACTTTAACTTAAAAACAGTCTGTGTCTAGAATCTATGAGGACATTGACTATAGAGTTAAAAATGATGAGGTAAAATTGCTATAAAATTAACTATTGCAAAATGCTATAAAATTAACTAAAGTTAAAACATAGTTAAAATTCAAGTGATGAATAAAAGATAATAAAATATATTCTGCTATTTAAAAGGGTGGGATCATTAAAACTATAAAACTATATAAAACTTTAAAGCTATAAAACTGAGTAACTGGAGATTAGATTCAGCAGTACAATAGCCAGACATGTGTTGAGACTGATTAGCTTTAGCTGGCAGACAACACCCAGTGCATTTTGCATGCACCAAACTTGGCAACGTTGTATGTGTTATAAGGGGTTACCGTCAGAGAACAATAGAGAGATGTATTGAATTATAAAGCCCCATGATCTCATGAACAGTGGAAGAATTCTGGTACTCTGTACAACGGGCAGCGGAGGGGATGCTCATCTGGCCATCAATAACAAGGATTCGAGAAGTTAGTATGAAGTAAAGTTGCAGAGAGTAAGGAAGATGACCTTGATGGAGATATGCAAACTCCGTTGCCAAGGCAACAAGAGTCCCTCCTTGGGGGGGAGATGGGCGGTGATAGAAATTTGAATAATAAATAAATAAATAAAAACAAGAAGTAAATATGTTCTCTCACAGGCTAAAGATGCATACACACAAACAACCGAGTTTGATTGCAAAAAACTTTACTCTCGTTTGTGCAATTACAAACAGCAGCAGGCAGGGCACATATGCAATTGCATGCAGTTTTGAACAGTCCCAAATTCCTTGGAAACTTGCCTGTAAGGAGTTTTCAGTAAGGAGTTCAAAGCAGTAGTAGGCAGAAGCACTGTCTGGATATGGTCCAAAGGTCTCAGCATCATGGGTAGGTCTTCAGCTGTCTGGGTTCAAAGCAACAGAGTTTCCTCAGGCAGGAATTCAGGCCGAACGGACAGAGTTCTGGGTAGTGAAACAGTTGTTCCCAACAAGGGATTGCTTGCTAGCAGTGGCTCTAAAACAGAGCCCCCACCAAGGACAAGCAATCTTGCCTCACAGACTTCTGCTCTGCCCTTTGCTCAGCCCTGTGTGCTTTAGGCCTAGGACAGGGGTGGGCAACGTCAGGCCCGCGGGCTGCATAAGGCCCACGGGGCTCCCGCCTAAGGCCCGCGGGGCTCCCGCCCGCAAACCCCACCCCTTCCACGCGATTGGCTCCCGCCCGCAAACCCTGCCCCCCAGTGCTTGTGATTGGCTCCTGCCCGCAAACTCTGGCCCCCGGTCCATGAAAATCCCAGAAACCCCGCCCCCCCACCCCCCCAGTCCCTGGTTATAAATATCCAAATAGCCCTTGGCAGAAAAAAGGTTCCCCACCCCTGGCCTAGGAGGATGTCCTGGACCAGACCCCTCATCTTCGGCTGCTTCCAGCTGCTCCAAACGCTCTGCAGCCGAATCAGCCCAAGGTGTCTCCCTGCTGCTCTTTGAGACAGGCTGCTGTTCCACAGGATCCTCTTAAGCAACCTCCTTCTCCTCAGACCCCTTAGAGTCGGAGCTGGCCCTGAGAAAAAAATAAATATTTTAAGTCCACAACAGCCAGGTAACATTTGGAAGTGGCTCAGGCAGACACCTCCCTAATTCACTGAACTGTAAGGAGGAGGAGGAGCTGCAACATAATCAGACTTGCAAGATTTTGTTATTGTAGCCAATCTCATTAAAAATAGTTTCAGCCTTCCCGTGGAGTTGATTTCTTAGTTGCCTAGTGGGGCTGACATTGAAATAAATTAATAAAAGAGGGGACAACTTCAATGAATTCGACCCCCACTACCCCAGAGTCAATTCAAGGATGGCAAAAAAAATTGTAAAACCATTATCTAACACTGCCCAGCTAAGCCTGTCCAATGACTCCATCCCCTAAAACTATCTCAGAGCTAAAGAATATGCTTTCTCTTCTTTGAATCCAGCAACACCATTCAAGATAGACAGGTGAGAAAGAAGATCCCACCTTGTCCAGGCCCCATTTTTTAGGGTTAGGGTTGCAATGTGACCAGAAGGAGAAATGTAGAAAAACACAGAGATATCATAAATGTACATTCTTTCCAAATAACTGATCTAAACCCAAAAGACTAATAATGAATTTCTGTAACAGGAAAACCTCCCTCTTCCATGTTTATTCAGAGGAAACAGCATAACTTAGTTTAATTTCACACCAAAGCAAAATATGAACCAAGGCCTGATGTACGTTTCTTTGAGATTCAAGAGGCAATGGTAAAACCAGGAGTTTTGTCACCAATTTCATGCCTCCAGAAACAACACTCAGATTATTTTGTGTAAAAAGTGTACATGCAGAGAATTGTGGATTCTGACCATTGCTTTTAAATGCAGCTGAGTAAGCAATACAGATGAATGCTACTTGCTGAAAAATTTATGCTGTCATAGTCCTAACTATAAAGAGAGCTAGTTCTTTGTAGTCCCTAATTGACCACAGGTTTGGTAGTATGGAGATGTTTCAAACTATAAAGCAACTGTTCCAGGCCTATTGAGTTTTGGAAATAAATTTTCCAGCAGTCTGTGTTGTGTCTTGTTTCTCTGGTCTGGGGGGAAGGTTGTCCTACTGGGAGGAATGAGCGAAAGGAGAGAAGACGTGGGCGGGGGATGCTCCAAACTTGGGGCAGGGCTATGAGGATGAGAAAATTAGAGTAGAAAAGTGAGTTTATACTCCTGACCACTTCCTTGTTGGTTTAGTTGGTTAAGATTTTGCTGATTTTGCATCCCAGTGGATTTGTTCTTTTCCATTCTATTTTATCCAGAACTTGCGAAATACATATATCTGGAGACACACTCTGTATTTTTCTTTATGAATGCTCTTTTGTTAGGCAAACGCTATACCCATTTGGCTTAACCAATGATCTCAAATAAAAAAAATCCAAGAATGTCTGCATTTTAAATGTAAAGTTTTAATAGTCTAAACAGCTGTTAGCCTTTTCTTAAACAGTTTGCAAGCAAAGCCTTGTGATCATAGTTCTTCATTTCCCCCTTCAAAAATGTAATACATTCAGGAAAATAAGAAGTAACGTGGCTGAAGTAGCGTTCTTTCACATTCTTTGCTTCTATCAAGTAAAAAAACTTTTTTCAGCTTCAATATAAAATCAAATTATGGGGGAAGGGAGTCCATGATGTTTTGTTGCCTGCTTAAGGTCAGGCACAAGACAGTGTCGTCCCCTCATGCCAATAGACTTGCAACTGAATCCTACCTCAACACTGTCAATAGAATAGCATCCCCCCCTTGAAACTGAGGGGACCAGATCAGTTTAAGGTGTTTAAGGGTTCAAATATATTGTCTCTGCTCTCTAACTCAAAATAATCTGCCACTTGGGACAGGTATCTAACTCTATTATAGGTGGCGCTATCTCAGCTAAGTCTTTCTACAGTTTGTGAAAAACTTGGAGTGTGTTTTCAATGCCAATTATAGATTGCCAAAAAAAATGCTTTATGTATGCCTTCCTTCACTTTTCTCATCTAGATTAACAAGCGTTAATTAAGTAATTAAGTAATTAACGAGAGTTGCTGAGAAACAGGGGAAGCAGAAACACAGGTCCCCCCCCATTAAGGAGGTCCATCTGGTGGGACCAAGAAGAAGGGCCTTCTCCGTGGTGACTCCCTCCCTGTGGAACATCATCCCCGCAGAGATAATATTGGCCCCCACCTTAACACTCTTCCAAAAGGCCCTAAAGACATGTTTTTGCCAGCGGGCCTGGGGATCTCAGGTTGATGCAGAGCCCATCAAGTGGTTTGTTTGAATGTATTGTTGCTGCCAGGGGGGTAGAAATGAAATCTATTATGTTTCTCCTTATTTTGAATTTAACTTCTTTGTGCTACTTTTTTCCTCTCTAAATCTATTAATATCCAATTTTACTTATTTTACCACTAATCATGGCCCTTTTATTATTCCTCTAGTGTCATAACTTCTCTTCATATCTAGTGGACAATGTTTTTTTCTCTCCATATTTTCTATCTTTATATTAGAATATTGTCAGGGAGATAACTGGCAAAGAAGGAGGGGGCTCCCTCCAGGAGGAGAAACGCATGGGTAGTACTGAATCGCTTTGCTTTCCTCCTAAGAGGCTAAAGAAGGCCCCGCCCTGATTTCTTGGACCCTTTCTCTGAGCATTACCAGTTCATTTTAGTTTAGCTGGACTCTGTCTAGTAGAGTAGGACAATAAAACATTAGAGCTTCAACTCCAAGTCTCAGCATGTTTTCCTTCACTCAAAGGACAATATTTAAAACCAATAGCATGTCAGTGTATGGTATATACTGACTGGATTGGTCTTGTTAACTATTCCATTTTCTCTTCTGTAAAAGTGAGTAATTGTTTCTATATGCTTATTTGCTTGAGTGTGTAAAATACATATAGATAAACCACATTTACACACCATTCAAAAGAGACATAAAAAAGCTAAGAAGGAAACCAAAAGACCAGAACACATCCTCTCCAACAGCCAACACCCATATAAACAGGGATTAACAGCAGACAAACAATCAGACAGAAAACAATACCCTAATCAAGGAACCACCAAGGAGAAAACCACACCCCCACCAACACTGGCAGGGCAAGCTACTGTATATAAATAGGGAGCAAATCCCACATTCACTCGCACTGATGATGTTACCTAGTTGGGTAATGAAACATCTGTAAGCAAACAACCAAGCTCAGAGAGCACCAAGGACTCCACAAAATACATGTATTTACCTGTTGAAATGTTAATATATAATTAAACGATTTCTTCCCCATTTTTGTGAATATATTTGTTCAGTCAAGTGTCTATAGTGTGGATTTGAGCTAATTGCCCTCTAAACTCAGGAATCAGATGAAAAATTATCCCAAACAGAAAAACCAACAGTTAATATATCTGCTCTTTACATGCCATACCTTGTTATGTTTTTTCCACTGATCAAACAAGACATATAAGCCAGGAGTAGTTTTTTATACTACTTCCTTTACTGAAACTTCCAGAAGAACAAATTCCAGTGAGTCTGCAAGAATTACAACGTAAAAAGGCAGGCCAAGAAAATCAAGTAACAGTATAAGACTTTCAGGTGTATTTAATAATAACAACAACTATGTACCTCAATTAAAATATCCTTTAGATGCTATGAATGGTACACCTTCCTTTCTCATTTGTTTGTGCTCTCAGACTAGAGCCCTATAGATGTTAATTTGCCTCTTACTAGAAGTCTCAAGATCTCCCCCTTGAGGAAGGTTTATGTAACTTTGCATTACAGTAGTTACAGTATCTTCACTCCTGGGTACTAGGAGGCATCACACAACCAGTTTAGTACTTGTTGGAACTCAGCAGGCCTAGGTAGCCCCCATATCTTATGTGTGGGTTTAAATACTGGTAAAGGGTTGAAGGGACAATATACTGTAGAAGACTTAACATATGGGGACTACTTAGGCCTGACAAGTTCCAACAAGAACTAAACCAGTTGTATAGTGTCTCCTAGTGCTCAGGAGTGAAGATAACCACCATAATATCATTTAGACTTATTCCTTGGCCTTTTTTTGTTGTTGTTGTTCAGTCGTTTAGTCGTGTCCGACTCTTCGTGACCTCATGGACCATAGCACGCCAGGCCTTCCTGTCCTCCACTGTCACCCGGAGTTTACTCAAATTCATGTTCATTACATCGGTGATGCTATCTAACCATCTCATCCTCTGCCGTCCCCTTCTCCTTTTGCCCTCAGTCCTTCCCAGCTACATATGCTTTATTTAAAATATTCTGAAACTGTCTTCAAGAACAGAAACCTCCCAACTTCAGATGCACATAGAAATGGACATCCTCTGTCCCCAAAGACTATTGGTTTGTGTTTGGTTTTCTTTAATCTTGTATGAGTTTAATTTATATTAAAAATCCGGCTAACAAAAATCTTAGAAATAAATAGAAAATTATCTTTTAGCATAAGTGAAATAAATTTACAGGTATACCCACCATCAAAGAATTATAGAAGTATGTAAACGTTTCTGAAAAAAATGGTATTGGAAGGTTGGATATCTTTTCATCCATTTTATATTATGTTTTCAGGTATAAAAACAAGTTCAGGGAAATAAACCTTTTTATTTTTTCATACTGACAATGATCCAATGAAGAAAGATCTCTCTGCTGAGGATAAAGGACTTCTGTACACCCTTTTCAGTATGCATGTACAATCACTCGCCGTGCCAAGTTTTTATGGGGCTTTGTATATAATTGCTGCAGATTCCTTCAGACAATCTGCAAAACTTGATTAACAAGTGAGGGCTCTTTACTATTGCAAGAAGTGGTTGTAGATATCAGAAGATATTAAATATATATTAGTCAAATTCATGGAAAATGAAGCTACAGTGGTTACTTGCCACAATGGGGTGTTTGCGGGTATGTGTAGTATCCTTTTTTAAAGACAGTAGTGAGAAGACTATCACTGCCCTTACCTCATATCCTGCTTTTGGTCTACCAGTATGCACCTGGGTAGCTACATGAAAACAAGGATGCTGGACCAAACTGGTCTGATCCAGCAAGGCTCTTCTTACATTCTTCTGCAACAGCACCTCTTTTTATATTCTTCTTATGTCTACTTGTTAGGGTACTATATCATGGGTGGCTACAATCTTTTCATTTTTTTTTTTGATACTGATCTGAAATTGAACATCTAGTAAGAACAGTAAGCCAAGGTAGATATGTAAGAACTATGAATTTTCTGCACTTAGATTTCTTCTGAAAGCTAGAAAATCTCTTTTCTAAGAAAACACTGAGGAACTCATATTTTGAAATTAATCTTCTCGATTAATCTTGTAAATGTGTCAAAACACGTTATTATTAGCTTTGGCTTGCTTCCTTTTGACCATCTGCTTTATCATGACTACTATGTCATTGACTAAAGTAGCCACTGTGTAAACCAATAAGACTGGTCTAGCTGATCTCCTACCTCAGTATTGGTCCAAAGGAAATTAAGAGAGATTTTACTTAGGAAAGTAAGACTGAGAAATACAATTGCATTTACACTTTGCATCAATAATGAGATCATATCATATTATATCAAATCATGGTATAGTATTTGTTTGTTTTAATGGCATATTAGGGCACAATGATGAAAAAGTCCCTGGCTCTTCTCTATCACCTGCAGATGAGCTAGGCAAAATAAAAGAACTGGGCCAGAAAGCTGTAATAAATGAGAAAGAACAGTGTTTGATTTATTTCATTTACATTGATAAGTAGAGCCAAATTCGCCAGGGAACTGAAAAGGAGCAGGAAGGTGCAGCAGTTTGAAATTCTATATACAGTAGTAAATAAAGTAATTAATTGTGTGGGGGGAAAAAAGATGGAAGTCAAATTCCTCCCTGACGCTCCTCTTCATATAATTCTGTTACAGGATCCTTCCTAATTACCACATCTATATGAGCAAATGACTGTAGAATCGTTCTTAGTATAAATTGGCCAAACATACTGATAATAAATTGCATTCCTCCACACTTTTATATTCATTTTTCCAAAGAATCCTTAAGACTTCAGCTTAACCAAGTAATGTGCCTTAAAGTAAATGGATACACCAGGATAATTCTGCAAAAGCCATTTGGACTAAGCTGAAAATATGTACCACAGGCATGTGACACACACACACACACACACACCCATCAGCTAAAGAAACTGGAGCACAATTTCTCTTCCTGACACAGCAGTCTTGTTCCTCCTGTCCCGTTCTTTACACTTCTTTAACTTCATTAAAATGGGTGTTGCTGTTGTTTTTTCTGGAGGTTGATAGGACCATAATTTCTAAGTTCCAGAAATGTGTTGTTTTCAAAACACAAATGTAATTCAATCGAGGATTGGTTCCTCAGGATCTCAGGGCAGAATTGGTTTTTGTTCTGTCTTTACTGTTCTTACTTTTTTCTTGAGGAATATCTTGGCTCCTGAAGTGGGAAGTGCTTCAGATTTGGAAAAATTCCATTGCAACACTATAGCTTTTCAAAACATTATGTTCTATACAGTTTAGCTTTTTCCTATTTTAAGGATTTAAACTTTTGCCTGAGCTTTTCCTTAGATCAGAAATAATAATTCTGTATAGAGCTGTATCCATGTATTCATCAAAACCAAATATTTTGAATAGTAAATTGAAAATAAAAACTCTGCTTTTTTTTCTTTATTTGAAAAGTAACCAGCTATTCAATTAATAGAGTACAATTAGCCCCAATATTGACATCTTTATGAATATAAAAATTCCCTTCTCACCCCAATGGGTGGTATGTGTCTTCCTCGACCTTGGGTCCTCTACCAGAGGCCTGGGAGTTTGAGGGTTCTGCGCAGTATCTTAGCTGTTACTAGTACTGCAAATTATCTTCTGGACAGAGAGCTCTGATGTTGCTCCTGGGATCTGTTGGAGCCAGCTTGGGAGTCACAGCCCTGAGTGCTCCTACCACCACTGGGACAAGCTTCTCATACTCCTTCTTCCTGATGTTGCTGTCACTTGGCACCACTACATCTATCACCACCGCTGTCTTCTGGTCCTCTACATGGACAAGACAAGAGAACCTGAATGTATGTATGTATGTATGTATGTATGTATGTATGTATGTATGTGAAGCTGGAGAAGTACGAGCAGCTCAAAGAGGAACTAGAGAGGATGTGGAAAGTGAAGGCCAAAGTGGTCCCAGTGGTGGTAGGGGCACTTGGGACTGTGACTCCTAAAGTCCTGAAGAGAACTTTATTCATAACCTCTGAAATAGTGCCTAGTCAAAATATAATTCTAGAACTTTAATAAACAGTCAACAGTACAATAAAACTTATTCCTATGAAGGAGAAACCACTTCCAGCTATTGTTCTTACTTAAAGTCCAAGACATACAATAACATCTCAGAATATTGGTCCAGTAATGAACAATGATAATTAATTCCAAAACGCAGCTATCAAACCACTTATTGTCACCTCTAAGCATATGTTCTTAATACGAGTCACTTATACAGTGAGATGGGCAGCATATAAATTAAATAAATAAATATTTTATCAATTGATTAATAAATTTCCACATTTAAAACTGTTGGCATACTTCTATGATAAAATCAAATTCAAAACTATGTATCAGTGGATATGATAGTAAGATTTTTCTTAAGCTGTTACCGTCTTATCATTTTACTGACTTGGGGAATGCTTACAATTACAGTAGAAAAAGAGCATTGAACTATGATATTCCAAGGATAATATTTTTTAAAAAAAATTCTGCCACCCTGAAAAGCTCACAGAAATATAAGTTAATTAAATGTTATCTGCTTTTGTAAAAATTTTATTTGAATTTTTTTCTTTAATAAATAAAACACATTTCCAATCTTGTCTCTGTAGAAATCAAATAAATATGCTTGTCTTTACTTTGCTCTACATTTATCCCTTTATCCTATCTTAAAACCCTTTTAAAATAAATGTCCCAAAGCACTAAGATATATTATTCTGAGTATTTCCTAAATATATCACCTTTTATCACATACTTTAGAGCTCTGTTATCTATTCTGTGATACAGTCTAGAATAAACTCTTAAACCAGAGCTCCATCGCTGAAGTTTAGCAAAGAGTGAGCACAGGTTTTCTTTGATAATGCTGCCACATGGTGGTCCAGAAAAAGAACTGTTGAGTAGCCTGTTCAGTATTCTGTGTATATACTATACAGTATTTGTTTATGTTTGATATTTTTTTTCATAATGGTATCAATAATTAACCATTAATTTTATTATGACTTCATGTCTTAGTTATCAAAATTGAAGGGATCAAGATACTTTCTTCTGTCCCTGTTCCTGAACTCTGTATGATCATCTGGTTATCTATATAGAAATTAGGCCTATGCAAATTATTTTTTGCATAGTTAGATTAACGTTTGACGTTTGAGTGAGGACAGATGTTCACAATTTGCCAACCCCAGGCCCTAATGTCACTACACTTGAATTCTTAAGAGTTCTACAAAGATTAACTGGAATTGTATCTCTTTATGCTGAAGAAATACAGAGAAAGGGTTAACTGTAGCAGCCAGTTCTTCATTAATATGTCTAAGTTAGGTGGTCCCTTGGTGGTTGTGAGGTTCTGGAAGTCTCCCTTTAACCTCACTCTGTTTGTCGCCCCTCTGTTAGCCTTTCAAGGGAGTCCAGACAAGAAACACAACCATGAATACTAGCTCTATCTTTATTGTAAGGTTACGTTAACAAAATCTTGCAAGTCTGAGAGTATTTCTCCCCTCTTCTCCTTTTACTCTCTGGAAAACTATGGAGGTTCCCTTCTGAAACATTTCCCACACCCCCTCTGCTTCTGTGGGCTGAGATACCTTTCACATGATAGTTGTCTAGGTTGCGGCACTTCCTCCTGTCTCCCAAGGTCATTCCCACTTACCATTACACCCTGTTAATGTTCCTCTTTTTTCTCTCATGTTATAATTACATAGGATACTATCATTTCTCCTACCTTATTTGTGAACATTGGTATTGTTTGAACTGTAAGTGTAAACTATAATACATGCTTGGTTATATAAAGATGCTGTAATTCTTTAAGAGGGGCAGTTGGCTCAAGAAGGGAGGGAGAAAGAAGTGGAGAGAAATGGAGATTAAAAGCAGAGGTGAGACCAGTTCAAAATAGTAATCACAAGATTGCCCAATGATTTCTACTTTTTACCATACTTTTTGTTACATAGAGTAATTCATACCATGCAACAGATTCTATGCTGGCTGGCAAAAAGGGAGAAAGCAGGCTGGGGGTCAGGGAGCAGGAGGAGGGCAAACAAAAATTGAGATGTTTGGAATGTAGTAGGCTTCTAAATGCATTATTTTCATTGATTTATACAGTAGCTTTTCCTTCTAAATGGGCTGGTGATCTAATGAGTGGCAAGAAAGCCGGCTGGCTGCAGGCAGCAGAGAAATGAACCAAAGGGGTAAAAGAAGTAAAAAGTGTCAGAAAAGAATCAGCCCATGAGAGGATGGAGCAGAGAGTCATGAGAGAGAGAGAAAGAAAGAAAGGACGTGCATAGCATGGACGTGAAAAGCGGAAGACGGTCACATTATTTAATAATGTAAATCAATAATACAAATTATTTACTTATTTATCGTTTTTATTTTTAATAATTTATTAATATACATTAATTAAAATTAATTAAATAAATAAATAATTTGGGGCAGAGGGATAAGGCTATTCAGGGGCTTTATTGCAGCTCTGGAATGAGGAATCCCAGGTTGTAGCACGTTGTAGATTCCCATCTGGCAGAAACATTTAGGCAATGTCTAAAAAATAGATATATCCAGAAAATAGAGAAATTGTGGTGACACTGTGGATGCATTGCATTTGCAGAGCATGGATCAGGTTGTTTCCAAAAGCAGAGTTGTGGCCTTGGGTACCCATGAACAGGGGGAAGTGATTTTCTTTAATACCGTTTTCTTTTGTATGCCTTAAAAATCTTCCGGAATGGCATGGAAGCAGGAATAGAAAGCTGCAGGAACATCAGAAGGCATTTGGTAGCACCTTTTCTGACTAGAAAGTTTTTTTTAAAGGTATAAGCTTTCGTGAGCTGCAGCTCACTTCATCAGATGCACAGTGGAGCATTTATAGTGGAGAGAGAGAGAGAGAGAGAGAGAGAGAGAGAGAGAGAGAGAGAGAGAGAGAGAGAGAGAGAGAGATTATGTAGAGGACATAATATGGTGAAGTCGGCTGCAGCTCACAAAACTTGTGCTTTTTAATACAATTTGTTGGCAAGATATAGATTATATGCAAATGTTACTTATAGATGAAGATCCAACTGTTACGGCGCAAGTAGCCAAATTCTGTGCAGCTGCTATAAAGATATGCCAGACTATAATAGGAAAAATGTAGTAATGTACTTCTTGTAATGATTTTAATAATTTTAAAAGATATAGATATATATATATATATATATATATATATCACATCATATTTTATATATGATATTTTACTTTTTATAAACACATATCTGATAGAATATTAGTCATGATAATTAATAAGAGCATATTTAAATTTGATTAAGGGGCTCATCCACATTGTGATCTGAATGTATTTTAATTTTTAATTGGAACATGTAATTTAACTTACAATTTTAAAACTATTTTAAATCAGATGGTGTATATTGTAAGGTTCAATGAGTATACCTTTGTAGAATCAATACCTTGTCCTGGTCAGTGACCGTAATAAACTAGAATGAATGAATACAATTTGTTAGTCAAAAAAGGTGCTACCAGACTCCTGGTTGTTTGGCCACCATAGACTGACGTCCTCTCATGCACAAAGAAGAGACTCAGCACGAATTGCCTCTGCTCCTTCCATTAGTAGAAGCATCTCCTTGATCAGACTTTACACAGAAGAGTATCCTGGGCTCCAACTCATTAGCTATATTTCTTATGCATTTCAGTAAATGGTATTATGATATTTCTTCTGCCATTCACTCCCAAGTGGCTGCTATTGAAGAAATGAGTGTAGCCTTGCAACCATTTTCACATTTAGAGTCCAGTCAGAACATTTAAGTCTTCGATAACATTTCACTCCATCAAATTTTCTATGGCTTGGGGAAAAAACTGGGGGGGGGGGGGGGGGTTATGCCGCAGACATCTACAGTAAATGCATTCTTTTGATCCACTGTATTTTGGCAAAGTGAGGGTTTTTTGTTGAACTTTCTAATACTCGTTTGTATTGATGTTGTTGATGATTTTGTTATTGTCATGTTAGATGTACTATGGGCCTTTTGGCAGAAAACCAGTGCGACTCATTACAATGTCATGAATATTCATGTGTATCCCATGCATATTATATCACTGTCTATGTTGTATTTATGCTATAAAATACTTACATACTTATAAAAATCTACCATAACGGTATTCAAATTCACAATGTCATAGACTGTAACATGACAGGCAAAGTATTGGACCGTGTTGCATGCAAATAGAAAGCAAGAACCTAAAATGAAAAATATGGAAAACATAATGAAGCTGTAGGCTTTGTAGACAGAAGACTGTCTGGCTTTAAATCAGAAGAACTTGCTTGGAAACAAGGCTTTTTCTGATGTTCTAAACATTCCCTCTTATTAATGGTCTGCTTCTCTAATGAAGGCCAGCTGTCAAGCTTATGCCCAGGATTCACAACTCACATAAACTGGCTCTGGGAATAAGGTTGGGTGTTTGTCTTCCACCATGGAATGCCCTACCAGCCACTACAAATCCCCTCCAATTTGTTTTCAAAGCCCCTTTCTTTATTTCAATTACCATAATATAAATTGATTCTTTCTTTATTCTGGGAAGAAGTCAAATATTTGGAGCAAACCATGAAAAACCCCAAAATGGTTCTTTGTGTGCTTTATCCCCTGTAAGGTATTTATAGCATTATCTGATCTCATGAAGTCTCCCTTGCTTCACCTGCTGAAGCTTTTTATGATATGGCAAGATCAGTAAATATTTCCAAAAGCAAGAGCTGAGGAATAAAAAGAACAAAAACAGTTGACATTTTCCTGGCTCGGTACATTCTTTTTCCACATCTCGGATAAATGACTGTTGTGCTCTGAGGTTTCCTTTCGTATTATGTCAACCTCCCGATGCAAGTTAAATTTATATTTTAATGTTAATGCATACTTTTCTAGGAATATGCCCCACTGAATACAGTTCCCTGTTCACGTGACAAACTTAACTTGATCAACAGGGTGTGTGCGAACCCTACAACCCAGTCAAGCAAATCCAAAAGGAGGTGGCTTTAATTCAAAGGAGCCCTACATTCCCTGCCCATTAGTCAACTGATACATGTGAACAAGGCTGAAAGGATTAAGAGCGTTTGCAAAAGAGATGAAATCCTAGATGACCTTGTAAAAAAGGAAACTTCTGTGGAAACTCTTACTATTTTATTTTGTGGTCACGTCTCTGCAACCACAAAGGGGATTGTCAAAGGGCTAGAAAGAGGTTAGGTTGGGCAAGGCCATCCAACCTCTGGTGTGCTATCCCCAGTCGGACCACCATTAAGTCGGGTTTTCAGTTTCTGCCGCACAAAAAAACCCTGGTTGGAGCATATTATTTTGAACCTATTAGACCCATGCAAATCTTCAAGAATAATTTTATGGATTCAGGAAATTACTGGAGATATGGTGCTTAGAATGCAAGCTTGGTTCATATGGGTAGTCATAGTAGTTCCCTTTTCAACCAACATTATTGCACATATTTTGTTTTTTTACATGCATGTATTCTTTGAACTAACAGTCAGGAAACAAAAGGAGGGACAACAGGAATGAATACTACACACTTCTGAATTTGCAAAAATAAAAGATATTACAAGCTTGGAATTGATATTTACTTTCCACTAATTAAAAACATCTGAAACTGTTATGCCAAGAGACCCAGTTGGAGAATTATTTAGAAATGTGGACTGCATATTCATGTTGTATTTCCTATGTATTCTCCATTATTAAGTAAACTGACTTAAATGTTAATAATTCAATGGTGTAACAAGACCCGAATACCTACATGTAAGACTAGGTTTGTTTAGTACATGAGAAATTTATGATTTTATGGAGCAGAGATCCATTTTTTCCTCTTGTTATTTTTTTTCATGTGCAATAAATAAATAAAGCCAGGTGGTTGGAAAGTCTTCTAAAATAGCTGTGCATGACTGACTGGCTCATCTGTGATTGTGTGCTGCCGATGCACAGGGATGAGCTAATTGCCCCAGAGAGTGGCTGAATCAGTTACTCATGTTGTCCAAACAAAGCCACTGAGACTTACTTCTCAGTAAACGTGCATAGAATTCTATTATCTATTCTTTATATACTCATATATCTTAATTGTTTATCATGATTCTGGATGAACCGCAGACTCACATTAGAAAATAAATGTAGACAGAATCTTGACATCTGCTTATGTATGGGATATTGGATAAACTCACTCATTTTGCTGTGAATTCTGTAAGTCATTTTCCCAAATGGCTAGTATGCTGAATGTGAAACAATAAAGGCATCTTAAAGACAAAACAGTGTTAATCTCCAAAGTGAAACCTGATTGTTTACAGCACAGCTTTCCAAACTGTGTGTCGGGACACGTTAGTGTGTTAGCTGCAGTGTCTGGGTGTGTCACGGCTGCTGCTGCCTCTGAGCCCTGCCAGGATTCCACGCAGGTCCTAGTGCCTGCCTTGTGTCTTGCTGCCTCCGAACCTGCTGTGATTCCACGCAGGTCCTAGTGCCTGCCTTGTGCCCTGCTGTAAGAGTGTGTCATGAAATGATGCCCTGCTGTAAGAGTGTGTTGCGAAATGATATATGTCTAAAAAGTGTGTCACCAACATGAAAAGTTTGGAAAGCTCTGCTTTACAGTATAGTGTTTGCTGAATAGATTAACAAAGCTACCTTTCTGGAGAATACTGGAAGTGATTTGCAATCATTCATGAATTAATACCTATATAGATGCATCGACTATGGTACAACATGGAGCAGAGCTTCATTTCAACATAGGACACAACAGATCGTACATTGCAAATGCTACAGAAATGACCAATATGATAAAAAAAAAAAACCCATCATCTGTACTTTTGGAGAAGAAATAATCAACAGGGTATGTTTCAAAGAACACCTCCTTGACTGACGTTTATAAAAGTGGTCCAAAGTGTTTCAGAAGTCAGTATTGTATGAATGCCCTTGAACTGGGAAATGTAGTACAAATTCCAAGATTCTTGCAGTGGTTAGAGAGTTAATATGTTCAAAGCAATAGAGCTGGGAAGTTATAAAAGTAGTTACCATATAAAGTCCCACATGGCACAGGACTGGCTTATTTGTGTGACCATCTCTCCAACCATTTCTGCCTGTCCCTCCTGCTCTCACAGGATGGGCATGTTCCAGGTCCCCTCCCTGAGACAGTTTCATCTGAGGAGACCTAGGAGGTGTGCCTTTTTTGTGGCAGTGCCTGCCCTTTGGATGACCCAACCCTATTAGACTTCTGGAAAGCTTTAAAAAAACCTGTTTTACACCCAGGCACTGAGCCAGGATGATAGAGGAGCCCATCTATTGAGAGGTGGAGTCTGTGTATGGTTGATCCCGGCATATATTGTCTATGGATGTTATTTCTTTTGATTTTGTATTGTTTCTTACCTGTAATCATTATTTTTTGTTTGGCTTTTATATGATGAATGAACCCTAAGACTCAAAGTTGCAATCACCTGAACTGAGCAGCTAAACAAATCTTCTAAATAGATAAATAAATGAAATGAAATATTTGTATTAGAACCTGTAGCAAAACATAAAGTAATAGTAACGAGAAGTGAGGGGGAGGAACAGTGTACCGTATATAGTACTGAGGTACAATGATTGTATGGGCTATCATAGGATCCATGTGTGAAAATAATTTAATTTAATTGATTTAATATAGCCGCCCACTCCAGAGGACTCTGCAAACTATTGTAAAACTGGAGGTTGAAAAAAAAATCATACTCATATCTTAATTACTAAAAATGGATTAAGTCAGTATCACTATGGCTTGTGGAGCAGATTCAACTGCGTGGCGGCTGAGAATTCAAATACTGGGTTTACTCCTTCAATATTAGAGACTTCCGGGGGAAGAAATGGAGGACTGAAGATGGCTCCACAAAAAGTGGAGCTGATGACCACGGCGAAGAACAAAAAACAGGTGAGTAGACCAGCTCTTCAGAACCTTTCTGGACAAGGAGAAAACAGGAGATTGCCAACATGCACCCCGAACAGTTGCTCCTCACAAGGAGACTGCAAGACAGTGGTCCCCAGCGGGTTTTGAGCAATGGGAGATGACAGGAATAACAATCTTGCTCGCAACCACAGTCAGCGCCTTTTAAAGGACATTAAGTTCGCAAACTTCCTTTTCTAAAGCTTTTAGAGACCTTCAGATCGACAAGTCTGAAAATGCCAGAGTTTGCCTTCAATCCTTAATGAAAGAAAAGTTTAATCACAAGCTTAAGAACTTAAAAAATTTGAAATAAACAGCAAAAAGCTAAATAAGACTTTCACCTTAGAAAGTTATAAATGGATGAAGGGTCCAGATAAATCTGGAATAATATTTTGGAATTAATTATAAAGAATCTGTGGGAAATAGATTTGTTTGGACTTTTGCAAGACAAAATAAAGATAAGTAATTTCAAAAATTGGATACTAGAGGGAACTAAAGATTTTATTTAAAGGAGAAAAATACACAGGCCTGATTAACACCTAATTAACAGGGACTTATAAAATGAAGCAAACATTTGAAACATTGAAAATACTGAAGGACACTTTTGAAAAATGGAATCATAAGTTAGTATCAACAATGTCAATAGCAATGTTTGCTACTATGGATAGACTGTGTCCAAAAGATGTTATGAAAGAAATGGCAGATGAGGAACAAGTTTTATTTGACAAGATAGACATGGCATCGAAAGTGGATCTACACATGACAGGCTACGAGAATGACATGGAAAAGGATGTCTCACTGGACATACAAAAGAAACTGGTTGATGTTTCGAAAATCAAAAGGGAAATACAAATAATAAACCAAGAGAGTGACCTGGATAATATTTTTATATTAGATTTACAAAAGACGCTTGTTAAAGCTTTGAAGAATCTTGTGAGAAGAGACAAAGAAGAAATGAAAAGAAATCAAATTCTATGGCATTATTTGAATAAACTAAAGATTAAGACTGTTAGAATTAAAAGGAAGGAATATAAAGTTGGTTTATTTGATCAAGGTTAAAATAAGTTATGTTGTTATTTCTGGTAACCCTTAATGGACTTTCTGCTGACAGTAGGTCTGAAAAGATGATGCTTTATGGATTTGTCTATAGATAAAAGATGAGATACAGGATGAAGGCTGTAAACTAAGAGGGGGTGAAGAGTTACAAAAATTACTTATACTTGTGATGAAGGTTGGAAGTCACTTCTTTATATATTTCTTTTATCTTTCTTTACTATATTCTTGCTTTTCTTTTCTTTTTCTATTTTCTATGTTTTTTCCTTCTCCTTTGCACCTTTCACTCTTTCTATTCTTCTTTCTTTCTTTTAGTTTGTATTATATTTTACTATTGTAATTAAAATTGTTAATAAAATTATATAAAAACAAAATTACTCCTTCAATATTGAATATGCCTTGCACAGGTTCCATCTTGCAGGGCAGTCAAGGAGATTCCGTTACCAAAAGTCATCTTTCTCAAAAGCTGATTGAGGAGCAGCTAAAATGGTAAGTGTGGATATGCCCCCCTCTCTTTCTTCCCTATTTTATCTCCTTGCCTCATTCCATATGGTTTACTTCTCTCTTACTCCTTTCCCATATATGAAGCTCTCACCCATTTCCCCCTTTCTTGCAGCTGAAGTGAGGGAGGGGAATGAATACTTCGGGAACGATTCATTCTGTAAATGGTGTACCAACTTTTTTGGTCAACTTTTTTTCAGGTAAATGCAGTGCTATGCTATATTCTGGGGAAGCAAACAGTAAAAATGTTTGTATTCAAGGGTTATACCTACAGTGACTATACACCCTTTATTATAAAGGACCGTCCTTTATTTCAGAAAGCTGTCCTTTAGATTTATTTATTTTTCAAAAACTCACCTTTTTCCTTTATTTTGGTGATTTAACTTTTACTGTACAAATGGTACCACTTAATTCACAGTCTTTCACATTCATGTAAAAAATATGGAAATTGAATTGTCTTTTTAATATAAATTTACATATCCTGTTTGATTTTAGATATTTTTATTAGAATATGAGTTTTGTAAAGTTTTTCCTTGGTTTTGCTCTTGAATTTTCCTTTATAAAGCAAAGTTATAAACATATATATATATATATATATATATATATATATATATACATACATACATACATACATACATACATATACACATACATACATACATACACACACACACACACATATATATATATATACACACACACACACTGTATACACACACACACACACACACACACACACACAGATTTGTACCTTTTTCAGGTTTGTCCTTTATTTTTTCCAAGAAAATATGGTCACTGTAGTTATACTGTACTTTCTAACCTTTCTGCTCCTACCCTATCAAAAATGTAAATGTTCAGAGTTGGTGTGGCAGGTTAAAAGACTAAATCCACTGAAAGGGACATAATTGCTGTGACAAATAACCAGAGAGAAGTAGTCCTATAGCAGCCAATGTAAACATGATGACCATGTGTAAAACTATATGGGCACGGAGATAAAGTGTAGGCCTTTAAATACTTTGATATCGATTAATAATAGTGTTCTCATAATTTTACCTGGTTATTAATCACACACTTTTCTAATCATGGATATTAAGTACAATAAGGAAGCAAGTCGACAGGCATAACACACCAAACCAAATATAAACCTTTTTTTTTTAATCCGTTCAATCGTATCCGATTCTCGGAGACTGCCTGGACAAGTCCCTGCAGTTTTCTTGGCAAGGTTTTTCAGAAGTGGTTTGCCCTTGGCTGCTTCCTAGGGCTGAGAGAGAATGACTGGCCCAAGGTCACCCAGCTGGCTTCATGCCTAAGGCAGGACTAGAACTCATGGTCTCCCGGTTTCTAGCCTAATGCCTTAACCACTACACCAGACTGTCTCTCAAAACAACCTTTTTAGTCTAAGGCAAATTCAGAATGGTGAGAGCACATGATGGGTGCCTTGGCATGGTAGTCTTGTCTATTCACAAAATAGCTGCCATGGCGAACTTGTGAGGTCTCCAGTTACAAAACACCCATTTACCAGAAAGTCAGAGCCCCACAAGAGTTCCACAAGCATTGGTGTAAAATAAAATTGATGCAAGATTGGGCTTTGTGGGATACTAGTTTCCCATTTAATTATTTATTATTAAAAGGCTCTTTTTAAAAAGAGATAGGTACCATATTGCATGCCATACAGTTCCATGTATTTATCACAGGTATGTAAAAAGAATACTCTTAGTCCGTAGAGAATTTGAGCATTTATCTGAGTTCGTGATGTCTAACCTGCACATCCAAAATCTAACTCACTGTGAGTGGGACTCTCTTCAGACCATTTTTTTTACCTTATCAGGATTCTCAGTTGTGTGAAGTTTCTAAGCTCAGCCAGAAGCTGCAAAGGCCTGAAGTAGGTTGTGAGAGGGAGTTTGTTGGTACCTCAACACTCTTTTGCCTTCACATCTTTGGGGAGATGTGAAATGCTCCGTCATGGAGTCACAGAAAGTCAAAATTGTGATGAAATTAAATACTTTACGCCGGTGCAGACCCATAAAACACAGCTGTTTTATAATGTTTCCTGTAATTAAATTGACATATCTGAAACTCAAGGAGGGGAAATAAGGTTTTGCTGGAAAATATTTAGCTATTCATTAATAGTTTTTATCTTCCAACACACAACTGTCAGATTAAATTAAGTCAAACAGGGGCCTGACTCATTACTGAAAATCTGTTAGCTCTCCATGTATATATGTTATATATAAGTTACAAATATTTTTGTTCACCTACAGCCCTCCACACCCTTTTTTTCAATGTCTTATTGTTTATTTTGAAAATAATTTCCTTTGATATGCTAAACTGGTAATTCCTAACAGTGCTATGATGATTAAGCAATGCACTACTCAGAGCAGAACTAATTTGCCAGATTTCCTTGCAACAGCTACTTCACAAATCAAAGTGAAGTATACTTTGCATGATGTTAAATGCAAATAGAATTACAATTAGAAGATATAAACTATACAGAACTTTACAAACTAAACAAAAATATAGTATATGTTCCAAGTAAAGCTAAGATTCTAATCCTAAACATGTTGGAGCATATGTTACATTTTGCTTTTGTTCAAAAGGCAAGAGTAATTTTAAAAGATGTGATCAAGACACAATGATAAACAGCATCAAGATATACATAATAAATAAACATCAACCTGGGAAAAAATTGTTCAAAAGCTCTTTAATGATGGCCCAAGGGTGCCACTCAAGGGAATCTCTTCCATACAGAATATCAAAATTAAAAAATCTGATTATTTCTGCCAGTTTCAACTATTGGGAGGGGCACTGAGCAAGTTCTCCATTGCTCAACCAGCATTTCACTGTGACTTTAATACAGAAGTCATATCTGCACATAATTGAGATACAACATATATACTGTATCTATACTGTATATACAACTTAAAGTCTTGGTTTCTAAAACAACGGATTGTTTTTCATCAAATTTCATTCAGTCCCATAATAGTAAATTATTTTATTTTTCAATATATTCCAAAACTGTGTGTAGACCATGGATATAAGAATTTATATAAGTGATACATACTGTAGATCAAGCAGGTCAAGGCACCAAAGAACACAAAAGTTGTCAAGGAAGTCTGACATCTGGCTGATACCAATACAAATAAATAATACATTTCAATATCTCCACAAGCTGGCAGAGTGTATAATAGAAATAAATGTGTTGTATTAGATATATGACATTTGCAAACATCAACAACCCACTTCTACTTAAACAATAGGGAATTTGTTCCCCAAAATCCCATGTCCAGGAATTAACAAGCTGTATTTTTATGAGTCAAGACACTATTGATTTTGGCAGAATTTTACATTTCCACAGAATCTGCATCATCATCATTCTTCTCCTTCTTGTCCTTCTTGTCCTTCTTCTTGTCCTCCTCCTCCTCTTCCTCCTCCTCCTCCTTCTTCTTCTTCTCCTTCTTCTTCTTCTTCTTCTTCTTCTTCTTCTTCTTCTTCTTCTTCTTCTTCTTCTTCTTCTTCTTCCCCCCTCCTCCTCCTCCTCCTTCTTCTTCTCCTTCTCCTATAATCTTTTAATTTTTTAAAAAAGAAGATAAACACTATTAAAAACTAATATAAAGTGAGAACAAGAAAAGAAGAACAAAATCAAAGAGAAAGCTAAAACTGCAAGAAAGGAAAAAAAGTAAAAGAAAAATAGAAAAGAAAGAAAAAAGATTCAGAGAAGTAGCTTTCGATCTTCTTTACAGCAGTTATAAGTATAATTGTAAATTTACTTCTTACTCTATGGTTACCACATACAGTAACTCTCTTCTTTCTATAATCTATTCTGTCTAATCATCAAAACCATAAATCATATTATCATTTTTTCCTCTTTCACGCAAAATGTCCATAAGGGGTTTCCAGTCAGCAATAAACGTAGATACTGTATTTTCTTTGATCAAAGAAGTCAATTTAACCATCTTAGCAAGTTCCACCATCTTCACCAACCATTCCTCCACTGTGGGTAGTGCCAATTTTTTCCATCTTTGTGCATACAATAATCTTGCTGCAGTTATCATGCATAAAAACAAAGTTCCATTACTTTTTTCCAACTGTTTGTTCATCAATCCCAAAAGAAAAACCTCTGGTCTCAATTGTATATTAATCTTTAAACTCCTCTGAATCAGTGTATGTATTTGAATCCAGAATTTTCTAGCTTTTTTACACATCCACCAAACATGATAAATGTCTCTTCTTGTTCACATTTCCAACATAAATTGAAGTGGCTTAATACACTCTAGACAATTTCTCTGGTGACGGTATATGTCACCATATACATCATTTTATAAAAAAAATCTTTAAGATTATAACATAATGTAAATTTCAATCCTTTCAGCCACATATTTTCCCATTGTTCAATCTGTATATTATACCCAAAGTTTTTAGCTCACTTTATCATACATTCTTTCACTTGTTCTTCTATTTCAAATTTCAATAAAAGTTTATACATTTTAGCAATTACATGTTCATCATTTGTACACAATTCTGTCTCAAACTCAGTCTTACAATGTTCAAAACTATTAATTCTTTTCTCTACTTTGAATCTTTCTAATAATTGTAAATAAGAGAACCATTGACAACTATATCTGTTTGCCATGTTTGCCACCAATGCTTCTCTTGATTTTATTTTGTATTCCCCTTGAAAAAATTCTATTATCTCATGATGTTAGCCATTTGTGTTTGCCTATTATTTCTCATCTATAAAATGCTTCTTGTGCTGAGATCCACAAAGGTGTTTTCTGGGACAACCTGGGTTTGTATCTATTCCATATGCTCACTATGGCACATCTAACAGAATGATTTTTAAAATCCACATTAACCTTGACTTTATCATACCACAAATATCCATGCCACCCAAATCACAGGTCGTGTCCTTCTAACTGTAAAAGGCTTCTATTTCTCAGCAGTACCCATTCTTTCATCCAAACCAAACAGTAAGCTGCAAAATACAAATTCAAATCAGGTAAACCCAATTCTCCTCTTTCCTTTGCATCTTGTAACACCTTATATTTAACTCATAAGTTTTTTCCCCTGCCACACAAATTTAGATATATCCTTCTGCCACTGTTTAAATGGTGCATCAGTTGTCAAAACAGGTATTGTCTGGAACAAAAACATCATTCTAGGCAAGACATTCGTTTTTATCACAGAAATTCTCCCCAGCAATGACAGTTGTAGTTTCTCCCATATTAACATCTCTTTTTTAGCTTCATTCCATGTCTTAACATAATTATTTTGACCCGGATTTGAAATTATATCACGCAGCCTGTGGTTTGGTATGGCATAAAGAATGGATTGTTTTGAAAAATGAAAAATTATTAAATTTGGAGGGACATGAATTAAGATTTGGATGGCATGGATATTTGTGGTATGACAAAGCTACAGTTAATGTGGACTTTAAAAATCATTATATTAGAAGATCTTTGTTGAGAATTTGGAATAAATATAAATCAACTTTATGTTATAAGAGACATTTATGGATTTCCACACAAGAAGCATTTTATAGAACAGAAGTAAAAAATAAGGACAAGTGGTTGACTTATAATGACTTTCTAAAAAAGGAACAAGGGCATTATGTAATAAAATCAAAAGAAGAACTTGCTCAAGAAGGATATACTTTTCAATGGCTTTCCTATATGCAACTTACAGAGAAATTTAAATTAGATAAAAAAAATTGGAATTTGAACAAACCAAATCAGAATTTGAAATACAATTATGTGAAACGGATGAACACTTAATTGCCAAAATGTATAAATTATTGTTAAAAGGAGAAATGGTGGAGGAACAAGTTAAAGACTGTATGATTCAATGGGCAAAAAATATTGGACATAATATACAACTCCAACAATGGGAAGATATGTGGACTAAAGGATTAAAATTTACTTTGTGTTATAATCTAAAAGAAAATTTTTATAAGATGATGTACCGATGGTATATGACCCCACAAAAACTTTCAAAAATGTATGGGAATATTTCCAACCAATGTTGGAAATGTAAAAAACAAGAGGGGTCTTTTTACCATATGTGGTGGACATGTAAAATAGCAAAGAAATTTTGGATTGAGATACATTCACTGATGCAAAGTATATTACAAATACGAATACCATTTAAACCAGAATTTTTTTTACTCGGAATTTTGGATGTACAAATAGAAAAACATTTTTTTAGAATAATACAATACATGATTACAGCAGCAAGACTTTTATATGCACAAAACTGGAAAAACCAAAGTGAACCAACGATACAGGAATGGATGTTGAAATTACTAGATATGGCAAAAAATGACAAATTGACATGTTTATTAAAAGAAAATTCAAACCGTTATTTTCTTAAAGAGTGGAAACCTTTGATGGACTATTTGCAAAAAGCAGGAGGAGTAAAGCTTGCAGGGGTTTTGATGATTAGATTATATATAAATAGAATATATTAGACAAGAAATGTATATGAATGTTATATGAATAGCCAGCATGTAAGAACAAACTATTTTTCTTTATTCTTATGACCATAGATAGATCGGAAGTTATCCAATTTCTATGTTTGTTTTTTCTTTTTTTCTTTTACTTTACTACACTTTTCTTTTCTTTCCTTTTTAATTTGTATTTCTATCTCTGTTTCATTTTCAACTTTTAACTTTGTATATTTAAAATCTTAATAAAATTTATAAAAAAAAACATAATTATTTTGAATTAACATACAAATTCATATTTGTCGTATTTGCGGCCATACAAAAAGCATTCCATCAATATTATTCCAATTTATATAAAAGAAGTGATATCTTGCTAGAGAAAATAGATGAATATCTAAAGAAACAAAATTTACCAAGGATTACAGAGGGACAAAGACAGATTATGAATGGACCTGTAACAATAAGGGAAGTTTCTGAAGCTATAAAAAAGATTAAACAACATCAGGTGCCTGGACCAGATGGATTATCAGGTTCTTATGTTTTGAGGATTAACTTTTACAACTTTTACAAAACACAACTAATTCTATCCTACAGGGAGGAAAAATGCCAGAGAGTTAAAGAGAGGCCAATATATAGGCTGACCATATTTCCCTGAGACGGAAACGGGACCCTAACGCACGCACATGCATGCGCCGGCACACCGGCATACGCGGACGCATTCCATCCCTTCAAAAACGGGACGAAATTGAGTTTTTAAAGAAAAAGACGGTACAGTATGGAAAAGGTAAAAAAATGGGACTGTCCCGTTCAAAACGGGGCATATGGTCAGCCTACCAATATAGCACTAATATGTAAAGAGGGACAAGATTTGACTTTAACAAAAAACTATAGGCCGATATCATTATTGAACAATGACTACAAGTTGTTCACAACCATTTTAGCTGATAGACAGAAAATAATTTTGCAAGAATATATTCATGAGGATCAATGTGAGTTTTTACCTAAAAGACAGTCAAAGGACAATATCAGAAATGTGTTGGGCATTTTGGAATATTTGGAGCAACATAATGAAAAACAAGCCGCATTGATTTTCTTAGATGCAGAGAAATTTGACAATTTGAACTGGGCTTTTTTGGTCATGGTTTTGGAAGATACGAATTTTGGAGAGAACTTTATAAAATGGGTAAGATCAATTTACAGTTTTACATTTACAGAAAGTACAAATAATTGTTAATGGAGATCTAACAAAACCATGTGAGATCAAAAAGGAATAGGACAGGGGTGCCCACTGTATCCTCTCTTGTTTATTTTTGTTCTTGAAATATTGACTAGAGACATACTGTAAGACAAGATGAGAGGATTGTGGGAGTAAAGATTTTAAAAGAGACTTGTAATTTAAGGTTTTTTGCAGATGATTTGGTGTTGGTTCTAGAAGATCCTTTAAAGGGAATTGAAACATCAATGGGAAAACTAAAATAATTTGGTACATTAGCAGATTTTAAAATTAATAAACAGAAGAGAAAGATGGTAACAAAAATATGAAAATAGAAGATCAAACAGAATTGATGAATAAAATGGGTTTTAAGATTGAGAAGAAGGTAAAATATCTGGGTATTACTATGAATCTGCAGCTTCTTCTTTTTTAAATAACTTTATTAGATTTTTAAAGTACAAAGATAAAAACTAACAAGAACTAATAATTAAGATAGAAAATAGAGGAGAGAAAAAAGTAAAGAATGAAAAAGAAAACAAAGTCAAAAGTTCAGAAAGAAAAAGAAATACAAAGAAATGACTTCTGACTTTCTTTTACAATAGATATAAGTATAAACTTACATTAAGCTCTTATTCTAAGTTTACAACATAACTTTCATTTTTCTATTGTAATATACAATTGAAACCAGATATATTTATTTTGGGACTGATGGACAAACAGCTGGGAAAAATTCATGGAACTTTGTTTCTATATATGATAACAGCAGCGAGACTTTTATATGCACAACGGTGAAAAGATTTGACATTCCCAACGATGGAAGAATGGATGGTGAAGTTGATGGAACTGGCTGAGATGGCGAAATTGACAGCTTTGATTAGAGAAAAGACATTGATTAATTTTAATGCTGATTGGAAGCCCATTCTGGACTTTTTGCGTGAAACAGAAAACAATGAAATTATGATATATGGATTTAATGATTAGAATCTGCAGGTTCTTATAACTTTTCCACACAAGTATATTCTAGTTCTTTTCTTGGAATGGCAATGCTAGATGCTTATCAAGTTTCACAATTCTCAAGCCTTTGCTTTCAGCTATAATTTACTATATATTGATGGAACAAAAGCAAAAGTAAAACCAAAGAGAGATTTTTATTCCTGTTTAATGTAGTGAAGATGGGAGGTAATCGTATTTATTTATTTATTTAATTTTTATCCCGCCTTTATTATTTTTATAAATAACTCATGGCAACGAACATACCTAATCTTCCTCCTCCTATTTTCCCCACAGCAACCACCCTGTGAGGTGAGTTGGGCTGAGAGAGAGTGCCTGGCCCAAGGTCACCCAGCTGGCTTTCATGCCTAAGGCGGGACTAGAACTCTCAGTCTCCTGGTTTCTAGCCTGTTGCCTTAACCACTAGACCAAACTGGCTCTGTACATCCAAGAATGGATTTCCACAGCCAACCCCCACCCCATCTACAAGGGCCCTATAAAGATCATAACATGAAGGGGACGGCAGCCAACTCAGGGTCAGCAGTTCTATATAGTAGTGTGCACAAAGTGGAAAACCTTCTAATATCTTAAATGTTCTGTGTTTCATAAGAACAAACTTTGAAATACAGTAGTTCAAATGATCTGTCATAGGGAACAATCCAAACTTGGAATAAGCCCCATGCTCCTTTGTTGTTAAGCCTAGGAACACTAAAAGAGGTAGGGTAACAGATAAAGTTGAATGCTATCTATCACCCACCTTACAGAGAAATTGGCTAAAAGCTCTTTCTTTCTTTCTTTCTTTCTTTCTTTCTTTCTTTCTTTCTTTCTTTCTTTCTTTCTTTTTTGCATAAACAATAACACCATAGCAAATAATGAAGGCAACAACTATATACTTTTTGCACCATGGATTGCCTGAACAAATCGCTACAGAACTGAACCATATAAAGAAGCAAGCAACAGCAATGGATTCATTTCTACACTCCATTAACAACATTATAACAGCAGAAATACATTTCTCTGCCTGCCAAGCTCAATAAACAAGCAAAGCAATATAGTTTTACAGTTGCTGAAAGCACTACAGCATAGCCAATATCAATATTTTACTGCATTTTCAGTATAATGCTAGAGGGACATTGTGTTGCATCATATGAGATTCTATAAACCAGCATAATTCACCTCAAGCCAGAAAATACTAGGGTTACATTTAAAAGAGTGCAATATTTTAAAAATTCCTTTTCTAGTTGTGGAAGGAAATGGTCCTTGTCCAGGAAAATAGGGTATAACACTTTAACCTGAAACTCATAATAATGTTATAGATGCATGTTGCGGTTGATGCTATATAAATCTAATCATCTCATTTAAAAGATGTAAATGTATTAGATCAAGTAGAGAAAAGTTTTCCCTATGCTTAACACAGTGTCCCCATAGTATTAAATATTCCTGTTTTAGTCTTTTAAACTTCCCTGTTATTTCAATGCTTTATGGCAAGGGGTTTCCAAGCTTCATAAATACAACTGTCAGCCTTAAAAAGGAACAAGCTCACAGTTGGCAGTACTTCTGGGACCCTTTCCAAGTGACTGCTAAGGTCATAAATGTTCTGGGACCCTTTCCAAGTGACTGCTAAGGTCATAAATGATATTTACCAGCTGCATCCCTTTTTAGAGACTAAGGGCACAGCCAGATGGCTGCATTAAAGTGCTACCCTCCAATCCTTGAGGCACAGAAATGTCTGCCATCATTAATTTTGCTTTCTTCATTGCCAATCCCTATTTTGCCTCAGTAACAAGGCTGGTAAGTGGTTCTGTCCTTGCTGTTTTAATGTGGGACAAGTTAAGAAGGTGAATGTTGGGTTCCTCTGGCTTTCTTTCCTTTCCCACAAAGGAAACTGCTGGTGGTAAAAACAGTCATCAATCACTGTCCTTAATGTGTGGTGGGACAGACTTGGGCAAGTGTAGGGGGATAGTTGGTTTAGCCACTTGCCACGTTGCTTGACTAACAGGTCACAGGCACATGCTAGACTGAACATGGGTCTAGCACTCTTTCAAAAGACATTAGACCCATGTCCAGAATAACCTGGCTGACAGGTCACAGGCACAGAGGAGGGAGCAACTGACAAGTGACCTCTTTCCTTGATTAGTACCGCAAGGGAATGGCAGTGCTGGCAACTAGTGAACATACATAGTTGGCAGCACTCAATAATAGTTTATGGAGTAGGCAAAATGGTGTCCTCTGTTGGAAGTTGAAGCTCAGCACCTACTTAGCTGCATCTGATCTGAGGCAATTCAAAGAGCTTGTCCTCTGTGCCTGTGTGCTGGGGAAGGAAGTCAGACAAAGGGACCTCAAGCTAGCATTCTGATAGACAAGAGCAGGCAAAGTGGTATACAAAGAAATCCTCCTGTCTCCCAAGGTCATTCCCACATATCATATCACTGCATCCAGCTCGATTTATCGTAATGCGCAGTATGCAGGGCTGTCTGTGAATATAAGTTTGAAAACATAGCTGTTCAAAATGTGGCAGCAGAACCTGAGGGATACCATAACACCTAACTTTGTCATTTTCAGTGGCTACCTGTAGCTTCTAGGCTAAACTAAAAGTACCAAGCTGGATCTTTGCAATATACATGTTACTCAAGGGGAAAAATACTTAGTTTAGTAGCAGTTATTCTCAGGTAACTGGATCTTAATAACTTAAATAGCTGAGCTCTGGAATGTTCTCTCGGTGAACTTTCCTTTTTATACACATTTAATGGCTTCCCTCACTGAACATTTTTGATACATATGCTCAGGAAAGCGCCCCATTCAGTCTGAATGCTGTCTGCAGGTGTGCAGAACATCATTCTGTCTCTTCAGCTGAAGAAGAAGATACCCCCGGAGACATTTCCTTCTCCTATTCCAAATCCGCGCCTAAGGTGGTTGTCTGCTTCTTTGTTGTTTAAAAACTGCAACTTATGTGAAGCTCCAGGAAACATGGGATTTTAAAAATCGAAATAAAAGGAGTAATTCCTATATGATGGCGATCTGTCTGAGAACGATTTTATCCTCTTGCTGCCAGATGCATTTGGTAAGTGGGTTTGGAACCTCTCATCAAAAGAATTGGGTCACTTGTGCAGTACTTCCAGCACTCTACCAACATCTTAGCGGTTTCCTTTTTTGCTGCCTTCCGAGGGTTATATTCTGAAAGGCAAGATATATCAATGAAATGACTTGGAAACTCTGAAAAGGAGCCAAGATGTCGATCCTAAGGCAACTACAGTAAGTCATGCATGAAAGCGTTTTTTCCCTCTTTTTTTCCCTGCAGGGAAAAGGACAATTTCAATCTAATTAATAACATGCTGCAAGAATATCCTAATGAAGCTTGACCATTTTCTTCCTTGGCCTAAGAACCAGAGATATCATAAAAAGACACCAGTCAAAAAAGCCACGCTGCCCACAGGCATTTCCGGATGGTGTGTATCCCAAACATTTCCACATTATTTCGGAATGGTTTGTTTCTACAAAGCTTCAGTCAAACTGACATTCATTCATCCAAATTATGTTCTTGTTTCCAGTATTCATATTCTTTCTAGGACAAAGCTCTCCCAAAGGAGCTCTCACAAACCATTTTAAAATGTGTCAGTTTTACTAGTTTTACTCTTAAAGCTTGCATATTAGAGTTGGGGAGGGGGAAATTGCCCCAGTGTCCAAATGGAAAAAACTGCTATTTTGCAATATCTCAGCTCTGTGGTTTTAACATAAGAAAAGCTTCCTTGTAGAAAACTCAGCAGGCAGATTAATGAGAGCTCTGCACAGATGCATAGCTTGAAGTTGCTATTCCTTTCTCTTCCTTCTCCTGGGTCTCCTTCATTTCTGTCTCCGTTGACTGTCCCTCTAAGTCAGCTTTTCCCAAACTGGTCCCTCAGATTTGCTGAGAAGAGACTCCCAGAATTCCCAGCCACTGCGTTCAAGGCTAGGAATTTTAGAGTTGTAGTTCGAACACTTCCCAGAGGCAAGAGGTAGGACAAAGCAGCTCCACACTCAGTACCTTTCTCTGGACTGTTTTCTTAAGCCCAAATTTGCATGGCCATCCCATGACACAACACAACCCATGTTTAACCCATAATTAAGTCTTCTCTGTCATATTACTTCCTGTCAGGGGGGGAGCCAGGTTTTCCCTGAGTGAAGTAATCCATTTGCAGGATCTCTCAATGGTCCAAACATCTCCAGTGCTTCTGCCTTCCTGGAGGGCAATCTAACTGTTAGCTGGAGTCTAATTAGCTCATGTTTTCCCTGACTTCAAACCATCTTCATGTTTTGTGTAATGTTTTGTAAGTCTTTCTACCCTTTGTGTAATTAGCTCACCATGCCAGTCCAGTGGCATGACAGAATGTTGGTTCTTCATCCAACTATCATCCATTTCAAATATCAGTTTAAAACACAGACCACATTTCAAAAAAATATGCACTCTCTTCCATGCTGCCCCATGCTCTAAATACAAATACCCCATGCTCTAAATACAAGTACCTTGTCAATCAATCAATCAGTCAATCAATTAATCATTATTTCAGTCAATGACCAGCATACAAATAGCTTGTCCTGGTTTTGCTTTAGGCAAACAGATAAACTGGGGACATGCAGATAAGTGGAGGAAATACTGTACAAGCTGTTTTTTCTGTGGTGTATGTTGAGCTTTTTCACCCTAGTGACCCTTGATGGATTGAGCCTTTGTTATGGCAATAAAAAAAAGTTGCCAGCAGAACAAGTGATGTTCTTGACATTCTTCATTCTCCTCTCTGGCACAGAAAAGAGTAAGAGGATTGAAATAATGAACTGTGAAGAGACAAAACCACACTTTACATGAGCAGGGGTGAAATTTGAGTTGCCAGGCCATTTCAATGATGCTATAAATATTTCTTATTTATTTGCTTAAAGTACAAGTGCTTACATGCCACTTCAGTCAAAACAAATCTAAGCAGCTTACAAAAGCAACAAACCAAAGATTAGCATACAATTTACTCATTAAAAGTTCAATTCCCTTTAAAGGGTCTGCCAAAACCAGAACAAAGTCATCTGTAAAAGCTCTTAACTTACAGTATATGACTCTTTTTTAATCTTTATGCCCACAATCCCCTCATTTTGTCTTATGTCTCTATTCAATATTTTAAGAGCTAAAATAAACAGAAGATGGGACAGTGGGCAACCTTGTCTTGTTCCTTTTTGTATCTCACATGGTTTGGTTAAATCTCCATTAATGATTATTTGTACCATCTGTGAAGTGTAAATTGATTTTACCCACTTTATAAAATTCTCTCCAAAATTCATACCTTCCAAAACTTTAAACAAGGAAGTCCAGTTCAAATCGTCAAAAGCCTTCTCTGCATCTAAAAAGATCAATGTGGCTTGTTTTTCATTATGTTGTTCCAACATTATGTTGTTTACCTATTAATGTTATATTAGCGTCTTTCCAAGTCTCTGGCATTCTTCCTCCCTGTAAAATAAAGTTCATCATGCTTTGTAGAGGGTGTAAAAGTTCATCCTCAAAACATTTATAATACAAACTCGGTAACTCATCTGGTCCAGGTACCTTTCCTGATTTACTCTTTTTAATAGCTTCTGAAACTTCTCTTATTGTTATAGTTCCATTCCTAATTTGTCTTTGTTCTTCTTCAGTCTTCAGTCTTTCCCAGCATCAGGGTCTTTTCCAGTGAGTCCTCTCTTCGCATTAGGTGGCCAAAGTATTTGAGCTTCAGCTTCAGTATCTGTCCTTCCAATGAGCAGTCAGGGTTGATTTCCTTTAGGATCGACTGATTTGACCTCCTTGCAGTCCAAGGGACTCTTAAGAGTCTTCTCCAGCACCACAGATCAAAAGCATCAATTCTTCGGCGCTCAGCCTTCCTTATGGTCCAACTCTCACAGCCATACATTATTACTGGGAAAACCATAGCTTTAATTATACGGACTTTTGTCGGCAAGGTGATGTCTCTGCTTTTTAATATGCTGTCTAGGTTTGCCATAGCTTTCCTCCCAAGGAGCAAGCGTCTTTTAATTTCATGGCTGCAGTCACCGTCTCCAGTGATCTTGGAGCCCAAGAAAATAAAATTTGTCACTGCTTCCATTTCTTCCCCTTCTGTTTGCCAGGAGGTGATGGGACCAGATGCCATGATCTGGGTTTTTTTAATGTTGAGTTTCAAGCCAGCTTTTGCACTCTCCTCTTTCACCCTCATCAAGAGGCTCTTTAGTTCCTCTTCACTTTCTGCCATTAGGGTGGTATCGTCTGCATATCTGAGGTTGTTGATATTTCTCCTGGCAAGCTTAACTCCGGGTTGTGATTCATCCCGCCTGGCATTTCTCATGATGTACTCTGCATATAAGTTAAATAAGCACGGTGATAATATACAGCCTTGCCGTACTCCTTTCCAAATTTTGAACCAATCGGTTGTTCCATGTCCTGTTCTAACTGTTGCTTCTTGACCCGCATACAGGTTTCTCAGGAGACAGGTAAGGTGCTCTGGTACTCCCTTCTCTTTAAGAATTTGCCACAGTTTGTTGTGATCCACACAATCAAAGGCTTTAGCATAGTCAATGAAGCAGAAGTAGATGTTTTTCTGGAACTCTCTTGCTTTTTCCATGATCCAGCAAATGTTGGTAATCTGATCTGTAGTTCCTCTGCCTCTTCGAAACCCAGCTTGCACTTCTGGTAGTTCTCGGTTCACATACTGCAGAAGCCTAGCTTGTAGGATTTTGAGCATAACCTTGCTAGCATGTGAAATGAGCACAATTGTACGGTAGTTTGAACATTCTTTGGCATTGCCCTTCTTTGGAATTGGAACGTAAACTGACCTTTTCCAATCCTGTGGCCACTGTTGAGTTTTCCAAATTTGTTGGCATATTGAGTGCAGCATTTTAACAGCATCATCTTTTAGGATTTTAAATAGCTCAGCTGGGATACTTTCTTCTCTGCTGGCTTTGCTGTTAGTAATGCTTCGTAAGGCCCACTTGACTTCACTCTGTAGGATGTCCGGCCCAAGATCAGTGACCACACCATCGTGGATATCAGGGACATCACCACAGACAGTGACTGCAGCCATGAAATTAAAAGACGCTTGCTCCTTGGGAGGAAAGCTATGGCAAACCTAGACAGCATATTAAAAAGCAGAGACATCACCTTGCCGACAAAAGTCCGTATAATTAAAGCTATGGTTTTCCCAGTAGTAATGTATGGCTGTGAGAGTTGGACCATAAGGAAGGCTGAGCGCTGAAGAATTGATGCTTTTGATCTGTGGTGCTGGAGAAGACTCTTGAGAGTCCCTTGGACTGCAAGGAGGTCAAATCAGTCGATCCTAAAGGAAATCAACTGACTGCTCATTGGAAGGACAGATACTGAAGCTGAAGCTCAAATACTTTGGCCACCTAATGCGAAGAGAGGACTCACTGGAAAAGACCCTGATGCTGGGAAAGACTGAAGGCAAAAGGAGAAGGGGATGGCAGAGGATGAGATTAGGTTAGATAGCATCATCGATGTAACGAACATGAATTTGAGTAAACTCTGGGAGACAGTGGAGGACAGGAAGGCCTGGCGTGCTATGGTCCATGAGGTCACACAGCCACTTTGCTTTCTTGCATTTCTTTTTCTTGGGATGGTTTTAGTTGCTGCCTCCTGTACAATGTTACAAACCTCCATCCATAGTTCTTCAGGCACTCTGTCTACCAGATCTAATCCTTTAAATATATTCCTCACCTCCACTGTATATGACATTCGGTAATCCTCGGTAAATTTTGTTTTCTAAGATATTCATCTAATTTCCCTGGTGTATTCACAAATTCAAAATTCCTTTGTTTCACATAATCCAATTCTATTTCCATTTCTCTTATCGTTAACATGGATAGCTGTTGCTGTAAAATCTTAATTTGTTGAGAAATATTTATATTCCCTGGGGAATACTTTAATTCTTCTTCTTTTCTTTTTATCTCATCCAGAATTTATTTATTTTATTTATTTATTATTCAGATTTATCACCGCCCATCTCTACAGCAGTAGACTCTGGGCGGTTTACAACAATATTAAAATTAAAAACCTATACACTTTAAAATACAATATAATAATAAAGAAAGAAAATCCAGAGGATGGTAGGATCTTAAAAAGGAGGATATCACGGGGCTAACCACCCCCAGGAGGAACTATTACCTTCTTTATCCCAAGCAAGGCGGCAGAACCAGGTCTTTAAAGACTTCCGGAAGGCTAGGAGAAAGGTCGCCCGCCTCACCTCTGGGGGCAAGATATTCCACAGGGCAGGTGCTATCGCAGAGAAGGCATGCCTCCTGGACCCCACTAGATGAAATTCTTTTATTGATGGGGTCCGAAGCATGCCCTCTCTGGGTGGGGCGGGCAGATGTAGTTGGGATGAGACGGTCCCTCAGGTACCCTGTCCCCATGCCATGTAGGGCTTTAAAGGTGATAACTAACACCTTGAATTGGACCCAGAAGCAAACTGGTACCCAATACAGCTTGCGGAGAAGTGGTGTTACATGTGCTGATCTTATAGCACCCATGACTGCCCGTGCGGCTGCATTCTGGACCAGCTGAAGCACAAAAGAATAATTTTGTGTTTTCTCTTGCCTCTTCCTCTTAAGTTCAGAATTAAGTTGTATCAAGTAACCTCTAATAAAGGCTTTACTTGCATCCCAAACCATTCTCAAATCAGTACCTTTATTTTAATTATTTTCAAAAAATTCTTTTAATTTCTTTTTACAATCCTCCACAATTTCTTCTTTCTATAACAATGCTTCATTTAGTCTCCATCTGAAAGAACTAGATTCCCTTTTATAAATCAAACTCACAGGATTATGGTCTGAAAAAGTCTTTGGTAAAATCTCTACTTTGGAATTTTAGTAGCCAAGTCTCTTGAAATCCAAATCATGTCTGTACTTGAAGAGGTTCTATGTCTTTCTGAACAATAAGTATACTCTCTTCAGCTGCCATTTTTCTGTCTCCATATATCAACCAACCCTAAATTGTCCATCAAATCAAAGAAGACCCTTGGTAATTTACCCTGAGTAATTTTAATATTTTTCTCAGAAGTCCTATTCAGTTGGGGGGAGACCATTTCATTCCAATCCCTCATCAAACACCAACTTTCATAAGAAAAGTCTATTAGTCTCTCCGTAAGTTGTTTGTAAAAAAATCGCTTTATCCTCATTTGGGGCATACAGTCCCAGCACCATAGTTTTAACCCCATGTAAATTAACTTCTACCCCAACAAATCTGCCATGTTCATCAATTAATACAAGTTCTGGGTTTAGTTGGGAGTTAATATAGATAACAACTCCATTTCTCTTTTTGATATCTGCTGAGATAAATTCTTCACCCAAGGATTTATAGGTCAAATATTTTATATATATTTTTCTGATATGGGCCGCTTGTAGGCAAATAATGTCTTGCTTTAATTTTTTCAAATACTGAAAAAAATTCTCTTTTAAGGAGCATTTTCTCCATTTATATTCCATGTTAAACATTTGTAATCCATATTCAGTCCAAAAATTTAGAAAAGTCCATACCTGTAGTGCCTAATTCAGTATCACCTTTTTCCAATTCCTGTTGCATCTGTTGTGATTTTTGTGTAGTTCCCTCTGAAAGCTCCATTTCCATCTCCTCCAATTCTCCTTTATGTCTTTCTAAAAAAATATCTCGCCTTCTGAACAGAATTAAATCTAAATCTAAATGTTTAAAAGTAAAAATCATATATTCCAATTTGTCCTATCAAAATGGCATCTTTTTCTGTTTTAATTTTTCAACCAGGAACAGCGGCCCAGGGGCTGCTCCGGGCAATGGCTGCAGCCCCCCGGAGCATCGGAGCGGCAGAACCACCCTGTGCCTCCCTCCCACCATGGCAAGCGCCGGTGAATCAAGCACGGAGGGCGGGAAGAGGCACCTCCGCAGAAGTGCTCGGCTCGGCTGCCGGGGCACGCCTGCGCAGAGGCAGGCTGTGATTGAGGGCAGTGCTCTGCGGACGTGGATTGGCTGTGGCCACGGCCAATGGTGAGCATGTGTGAGAGCCGCTCAGCCTCCTCGGGGCAGGGGGCGGGCCAGCTGGCTGGCCTGTCTCCATGCTGCCCCACAGCCAATCACTGCCAGTGGGAGCAGTCCCCTGCCATTGCATGCTGTGCTCTATTGGCGATCCTGCTAGGAAACAGTCAGTATACAAATACTATTTTGTCATTTTGGTGCCCCCCCCAGCACGGCGCCTGGGGCACAAGCCCCACTTGCCCCCCCTAGTTGCAGCCCTGCTAGCGAGCCCCTCCTGCCCTCTCTTATCATTTTTAGTAGCCATTTTTCTGATAGTAATCCAAAAGTGAAGGTGTCTCCAGCAAGCAAAAGGAAAAGACAAGCCTCTACTTTTTTTTTTCCCCCTTACTATCTTTTTGTGATTTTGACACTTTTGTTTTGGTAGCTCTCTGTAGCTTCAGCCACAACACACATCACATCTCCCTGGCAACTAAATGTCACAGTCTGTTTATTTACCTTATCTTTTGTTATGTAGAGTCCACCAATTAAATACACCCTTTAAGAATAAACAGCAAGCATTCCCAGGCAGGTCTGGTCTCTTTAACTGGCTTAGTGCATTTTCATTAAAAGTAAAAATTATTAAAATAAAAAATAAAAAATAGAGCAAAAATACTTTCCCTTTATCCATTTTAAAACTTTCTTAAATCTTATCTTTATTAAGCTTTTTGCAAAATATTCTTGAATCTTTAAATCAAAGTCTCTCTTTCTTGTATTTTTGTAATCCCAAAAGAAGGTTTAACTTATTAACTCGTTTTAAAGACTAATGTACAATTGCAACCGGAGACTTTTCTTTTGGGATTAAGGGACAGACAACTAGAAAAAAGCCATGAAACTTTGTTTTTATATATGACAACAGCAGCGAGATTACTATATGCTCAGAAGTGGAAAGGTTTGACATTACCCACAAAGGGGAATGGTTGGTGAAGATGATGGAACTTGCAGAGATGGCTAAATTGACTTCCTTGATTAGACAAAAGACAATATCTATGTTTGTTGCTGACTGGAAATCCATTATGGACCTTTTGCATGAAACAGAAAAAAATGCACTTATGACTTGTGGTTTTGATGATTAGAAAAAAATTAGACAATAGAAAAAAGTGATTTTTTTATAGAGTAAACAAACAAACAAATCTTTATTATGGTCAAAGACCAGCATACATAGACTAAGAGATAATTTTGTAATCATACTTATATTTGCTGCAAAGGAAATCGGAAGCTTTTTCTTTCTATTTCTTTTTATCTTTTCTTTCTGCACTTTTGTCTTTTTTCTTTTCTCTCTTTTTTTTCTTTCTTTGTTTTCTTTATTCTGTATTAGTTTGTGTTAGTTTTTTACATTCTAAAACTTTTAATAAAATTTATACCAAAAAAAAACCTGAAGATTAGCCTACAAAAAATACTATAATGGGCAATAGCAATAACCCTGAGGAACAGGAGGAAGAGCCGCAACCAAGACAATGGTTAGACAAAAGAAATTTGAGTCCGAGGCAAAAATGTAATTTGAGAAAGCATCTCAGACTTGACCCTCCCTAGTTCCTCTGAAGATAAAAGGAGGGAGGGGGGAGAGGCATTCAGATCTGCAAGGTTCTGTTACTGTAACCTTATAATAAAAGTAGTATTAGCATTCATAACTGGTTTCCTAGTCTGGTCTACCTTGAAGGGCTGACAGATACATATAAATATTCATAATCCACCATCACCATAATAACACAGAGCCATTAGCGAAGAAAGCCTGTCGGATGTCACTTGCTTCCCAAATCTTTTTGAAAGATCTTCCTTTACAAACAGCTGTGAAAGTGTGTATTCTCACCTTGCTCAGCAATCTAGTGATCTGAGAAGGGAGAACAGAACCTTCCCAAGATGGATCAGTGTTGGAGCAGTCAAGAACTAACGCACCCTGGAACTCATCCTCTAGTCTGGACAGCACAGAAAGACACAGCATAGGATGGTAACTATAGTAAGATAAAAGTATTTCCATTTTATAATGACACAGCCAGGCCTGAGTAGCAACAGGACGTGTTTGTGCAGAAAAGGACACACGGATAAAAGTCTTCCTTAAATGAAATCTAGAAAGGTTTTTCCAATATATTTTGTGAGAACTTTGGATTTTGGGGCCAGGGAATTTCTGACACAACTGTGGTTCCAGTTTGAAAACTGTTCAATACTATTTTAATACAGTTAAAGAAGCTATGGACTTGGCCTCCAGTTCTCGTCTCTTAGGCCATCTGCTTTCTTCATCCAAGTGTATGAAGCAACGGTATAATTTAATTCATTATTAACCAAACCACGTTTTTCCACAACATAATTTCTCCTTCACCTGTACTTAACTTTTCTGAAAATTCTACTTCCTTCCTGCCTCAGAATATTGGGGGAAATATCCCCCTGCCTTTCATTCACACTCTATAAATTGTGTGAAAAGCTTTGGGAAGCCAGCTTTAAGCACTACTAAAAAAACAGTTAAACTCATGTATTAACTGGGCCACTGGTACAATACCATGTGCTAATTTGAGTCATTCTAAAGTAAGGCTTTACTGTCCTTCAGGTTTATGAATGGACAATGAAACATCTCTGTATTTTAAACCCCAAGACTTTTTATTCCAAAGAAAACATCATTTTGAATACATTCCATCCCTTCAAATCATAACAGCATGGCTTTGCCCATTCAAGCTTCATGAACCGCTGAACGTTTTTACATCACTTCTGTATATAATACTGAAACATAATCGCTTGCATTGTAAGCCCGTTTAGCAAACTTGTTCAGCTATATTTCAAAGAATTTGTGTTTTGTATCAAAGCTTTTGTTTTTAAAATGAGATTGCAGAAATCAGCAATCTAAACAACATCACAATAAACACTGTATTTTAATAAATACTCCAAGTTTTATTGTTAATTCTGTATTCCTCAATATGTGGTATTTTTGTCCAAAAGGATCTGACTTAATAACTTCAGGCATTTTGCCTGCCAAGGTTAAAAAGGTAAAGGTTCCCCCCGCACATTTCTGCAGTCGTGTCCGACTCTAGGGGCCGGTGCTCATCTCCGTTTGTTAGCCGAAGAGCCAGCGCTGTCTGAAGACGCTTCCACGGTCATGTGGCTGGCATGACGCACGTGGAACACTGTTACCATCCCACCGAAGTGGTACCTATTAATCTACTTGCATTTTCATGCTTTCGAATTGCTAGGTTGGCAAGAGCTGGGGCGAGTGCGGGAGCTCACTCCGTCACGCGGGGCTAGGGATTCGAACCTCCGAACTTGCGATCAACAAGCCTGGCGTCTTACCCGCTGAGCCACCACGCCCCTTCAAGGTTACTTTTACATTAATTTTGAGTTTTCATACTTGTCAAACACACATAAGACTTGAACAATTGAAAATAATACTTTATTTATTTGGAGATTTGGAAAGGTAAATAGGTCAAGCTACCTAGTGGCTTTTTCATGTCTACACTCCTCCAGCCAGCTTGACTGCAACATGGTTTAAGAAAATCCCAACTGAGATGGTTTCGTAGCACCTTGAGATGTGTGTGTGTGTGTGTGTATATCTGTATCTATCTATAGCTATATCTCCTGAACTCCCACCCACCCACCTATCTCCCCCCATCTTTGTCCTTTTGGCTGTGTGCCTACCCACTGCCATCAGCTACCCCTGCTGCCCAGCCCTGCCTGCTGCCACCATGCCAGCCGCACCATGCGCCACTACTGTACTGGCCAGGGCCTTCTTTGTGCCATCTTCTTTCATGCTGCCAGGGCTTCTCTTATGCCCTGGCTAGGGCCTTTCGTGCCCCACCCAGGGCCCATGTTTGCATGATCCAGACATATAAAATAAACAATAATTAAGAAACTGGTAAAGATAGTCCTCCTTTGTAGGGCATTTAGCCCTACATAACTGAGGACAGCAACAAATAGTATTTTAACGTTGGAGTGATTTTTTTATTGAAGTTTTGATGTACATTTATTGAAAGCCACCTACAGTCACATGAGTAAGCAGCATACAATTATTTATAATAAATAAATGAACAAGAAGAAAGTATATGTACAATATTCTAAACATTTACATAAACCTACAGCTAAAAGGCTAAGGCCGTTTTTATTTGTCCTGCTTGCCTTTGAAGAAGTATGAAATGGCTAAGTCATCAATCTTAACCTAAGGTTGTCTGTTTTTTATTACTCCTCATCACAAGGGCTAAGATTTGCATTGCTTAAATTTTAGCTTTGGCTCTTACAGGTCTTTGCCTAACTTTTTATTGTCTTATACTGAACTTTAAATCATTTGCCTGATGTGTTGATATAAGCCATTCTCATTTTGAATTAATCACATTCCAAAGCACATATGCTCAATCTGGGCTATGAGTTTGTGCAATAGTTTATCCAAGTTGGAGTCATCAAGTATGCTCATGTTATTTATAGTTAATTAAACAAATAATTAGTATAATAATTTTCATTTTATACAATCTGTGACATAAATCTGTGACACTGAAGGAATGATAGTGCTGTGCAACTGATGAGCTGTTATCTTGTTGTATTTACTACTGATGGATTTCATTTTGATATGGCAAATGAAATTGAAAGCATAAAACTGACAGACAGAAACTTTATATGAATGAAAGCTCTACTATTAGTCAAATTATCATTTCTTGGAAGCATATTTATATAGCCTTATCAGTAATCATGTTTTATCATGCATTTTTTTCATATATTATTTTTTTTCTTCCTGCAGGTGCAGGGGCCGCTTTTTTTTAGATCAACCAAATGTTGATCCGTTGGTTGTGGCAGGAATTGGTCGACTGGCTCGTTGCCCAAACCTAACGTCATGGACAGAGAGAGAGTGACTGGCCCAAGGTCACCCAGCTGGCTTTCATGCCTAAGGCGGGACTAGAACTCTCAGGCTCCTGGTTTGCCATTGGCTCCTTCCTAGGGCTGAGAGAGAGAGTGACTGGCCCAAGGTCACCCAGCCGGCTTTCATGCCTAAGGCGGGACTAGAACTCTCAGGCTCCTGGTTTGCCATTGGCTCCTTCCTAGGGCTGAGAGAGAGTGTGACTGGCCCAAGGTCACCCAGCCAGCTTTCATGCCTAAGCCGGGATTAGAACTCTCAGGCTCCTGGTTTCTAGCCTTGAGACTTAACCACTAGACCAAACTGGCTCTCTCTCTCAAAAAAAGTTTTTTTTCACATATTATTATTTGTAATTTTATTTTATTACATTCATACCCACATTTTTCTCTTATAGAATTCAAGGACATGGAGGAAAAATCAGGAGGAGTCTGGTAGTACCTTTTCCACTAACACATTTTATTAAAAGGCATCAGCTCTTGTGAGCTGCAGCTCACTTCGTCAAACACATAGAGTGGCTAGACTGATGTAGGATTTAAATTGGGATGAGATGAGGTGGGGAAGGGAGGGAGGGACAGGTTGCTTATGCAGATGCAGGTTACATGTGAGGCAGATTGTAGATTGTAATGTGTAAAAAAACCTATTGTGTTTGCTGAGATCATTTAAGATTGCCTTTAACTTTTTGATGTACAATATGTGACTGAAGCAATCTCTCACTCAACAGTGCTGTTAAAGTTCATTTTTCCAAGACGGTTGTCCTTAGGACTGCTGAACTGAAGAAACAATTATTCTCTCAAGCCATGTTTCTTGTACTTTAGAGAGGTGTAGAGAAATCCTTTCTCCAAATTCTTCACAGCCCCTAGTAGGTTGCATGACATAAAGAACTGGGCAGCTGGGGAAAGGAGAAGTCATATTTCTCCAAATTCTTCACAGCCCCTAGTAGGTTGCATGACATAAAGAACTGGGCAGCTGGGGAAAGGAGAAGTCATATTTCTCCAAATTCTTCACAGCCCCTAGTAGGTTGCATGACATAAAGAACTGGGCAGCTGGGGAAAGGAGAAGTCATATTTCTCCAAATTCTTCACAGCCCCTAGTAGGTTGCATGACATAAAGAACTGGGCAGCTGGGGAAAGGAGAAGTCATATTGTTTGCATGCCTTGTGCCTTACCCCAATCACCTGCAGCCCCTTTCTGCAAGGAGATTAAGGATGAAGTTTCTCCCTGCCCCTTCTTGCATCAAGGTGGGATAATGGCTCCCTGCCTTATCTTCACAGCATCCTTTCCTAAACAAGAGGAGATGGGGGCAAAGGATGTATCAAAGAATTGCAGGACTTGGAGCTTCTTACAAAAATAATTCCTCTGTTGTTGTTTTTAAAGGTCATTCACAATTTAATCATAGTAACAACTGCGACAACAAAATTGTCAAAATGTACCCATATGGTGCAAATGTGTAGGAATTTGTACATTTCTTAATAATTTAGACCCATGTAATTCAAACTTACAATACTGTAGTCATCTGGAACTGAAATTAATCCTCATTTTTGTTTTTTCCATATTAACATATTTACAACTACACATTATGCTTACATTCCCTCTACATTACTACTGGGACAAATTTGATCAGCTACGTTTTGAATATTTCACATCTAAAAGCTATTAATAAATGTTAATATATTACTGCTTAAGACACTTTCTTCCCTTGCCTTGATATCTATTTCATGCAATGCAGGCTTTATATGAGTGGTTTTGGAAGTCTGGAGTACCTTCAACCTCACGGAAGGTGCCATACTTAAACAGATTGATCATAAATGGGCTGCTACAAAGCTTTCAGGGTGTCCACCAGTAAGAGCCTTTCCAAGGTAGTTCAGTTCATTCTCCCTTCAAATTTCAATCTCTCCTCCTGCCCAGTACTAATTCTGCGGCCAGTGGATATGCATTCTCATACGTCTGAATTTATTCACATGTTAAAGTTGCTGATATCAAAAAGCAGATTTGAGGGGTCCAAGGTCTCCAAGGGGAAAGAGGAAGTTTTTTTTAAAAAAAAAACATTTCAATCAATTTAATATCTTTGTAAAACACAATTGCAATATTATCAAAAGCAAAACATGGCAATCAAGGTTGCTAAGTTGAATGAGAGAGTGGTTACACAGAGATAAGTAATTATCCGATTAGACAAAAATCTAATCAGAAAAATCAGTATCAATAAAAAAGAATATGAGCTAGCAGAGCAGAAACTTTTCTTCAGGTTGATTTGGAACAGGTCGAGAAAGGCTTAGAGCAATAGTAAACCTCGGATATCTAGGGGCTTGAAACATTGCCAGCGTGTGGAATAGTGTTAACATTTATTCCAAAGCAAAAGAACAAAGTGGACAATTCAACATTCAAGATTCATTGAATGTGATAACAGTGCTCTTGATTAAGCTTGCATTTCACTTTTACTGTTTTTCTTTCAGTGAAAAAGTACATAGTGCATCTGTCATAAATGATTACCATAATATCATTACTGAAATTACTCATTAATGAACGCTTCAAAAGAAAAGGTTATGAGCCAAGGAAAACATTAGCAGTTATTCACCTATTAGCAAACAGACACTTTAATACCTTTGCATGTTGAGTCACAGTAAAACAGATGGTATGCATCAGAATGGGTTATATTAGGTTATATGTACTTGGTTGTGTAAGAGAACTTGTCTGTGATTACCAAAGAAAAAAGAAAAAAACCCAAACTCTGTTAATCCTATTTGCATCAAATGTCTGTGATTTGTCATCTGTGACATATACCAGAATGGGGCCCAGATGCAAACTGAAACAGTCGCTCCTCTTGTTCCTAAAATGCCACAGAAGAAGCAGACTTTGATGCACAAAGGACAAAGAATTTGCTTTGCACAACCTAAGGTTATGACATGCCTGTTGAATTAGTCTTCATTCTTCATCAGAAGGAAGCACAGCTCACCTTTCTATTCTTTGCGAAACATACAATTCCTTCAGCTCCTCAGTTTTCCAGAATTGGCCTGTCCTTCAGTGGAGAAGCTCTCTAGAACGGCAACATTTAATGCTAAAGTCTGAATGGACTAAAGAGAGATGTGTGTTAAGTGTCCAAAGATACCATTATGATTCTTGAACCAAACAATAATAGACATGTTCCTTATTTGGTAACAAGTCCCTTGTTTGTAGGCCAGTATTTGAAGCAGAAAATCATCAGTCCCTTCATTCTGAAGAGGAAGATATACTAAAGTATCTAAAATGCACCAGCTTTTTTCTAAACTGGACAAATATTCCAAATACTTAAATATTCAATTTGAAGTGCTTAAAGAAGTGCAAGCAACACAGCAAGAGCTGGACCTCTCTTTGGCTTGCAACATGGATTCTTTGCCATGAAACATTTGCTCTTTCCCCATTAGCAGCTGGTGGAGAATACTAATTATAGTTTAGCAAGGATGAAATGTTTCACTAAAGATTAGGGGGAAATTGACTAAATTGACTAAAGTTCAGTCAATTACCGATTGACTGTATTGAGGGAGCTCACTGCCTCTGTGAGAATGCATGGCTCCATCCCATCTGAGTCAGAAATGATTCCTGTATGCAACTATTATGTTGTTTTAGTTTAGTCTTTTTCCACACTAACTCTCCCTAAAGCCATTAAATATATTCTTAAGTCTACTTGGGTCTGGCCTAGCTATCAGCTGCCTCCTTCCCTTGGCCCTATTGTTCCCCATTATGTCTCCTATATTCTCACATTTTAACTTGGCTTGGTTCAAATTATGAACACTACAAATGAACTAGCAAGTAAAAATAAAGAAGACTGTGTAAATTGGCTTATTTCTCCATATTTACTCTCAAAGCAAAAGTTAATCCGTATTTTTCATGGCTGATCATGAATTTGAATTAAGATCTCTGTAATCCTAGCACTTTGTCCATTAAGTGCAGAGGAAGCCTGCCTGGGCATAATGCTAAACAGTTGTTAAGTGTTACTTAAATGAGCTAGCATGATTTTCAAGCTTCAACCTCAACTTTTCTTACCTTTCTTACTCTGGCATAGCCATAATTTGAGAAGTTTTGCTTCTGTTTTTAAATGAGCAACAATTGTCAGTAACTTCTAATGTCAGGGGAACTGCAGATCTGCAACTTATTTAAATAGTAGTATAAAGTAATTCAGCGAAAGATTTTGATGAGTACAAGGTCAGCAAAAATAACACTGCCGTGACATGGATGATCTGGATGGCATCACTGAACAGAATCTCCTGCTATTCATACAGTATTTCTACAATCAAAAAACTTTACCAGTTAGTGAAAAACCAGTCTGCAAAAGATTTTTTCTGACATTATGTTTATAAAGGATTAGCTTACCTCATGAAAATTCATGTAACATATGATGACATTAGAACATTTTTAATACGTGTTTCTTGAGAAATTTAGGGATGTTGCATGCTGAAGTATTTTGTGAACATAAATAGATATGAAATCTTTTTTTTAATCTACAAAGACACTGCAGTATATTATAATATTACTCTACTAACATGGACAGTAAAATGGAGTAGAATTACACTTATCTGGCACATTCCTGGATTAAAATAGCTAATTCAATCAAGTCTGAATCAAATTGTGCTGTTTAAAGTAATAAGATCCTTGAGATCTCCTCCTTATTATCAAGCCAGAGGAAAAGGGGGGATGAGACGTCTAACTTTGAAGAATTATTCATATTGTTAGGCTTCATTTCTAAATAGGCCGTCCCTCAGTTAGGAATTCCAGTGTAAATAAAGCAACACAGATGTGGTCTATCAGCAATTATTTGAATTATCATCTCTATTCCACAGACTGTAGTTTAGGATTGGAGGTGAGCAATTTATAGATACATCATTCAGGCAACACAAATATGTACTGATGCAGTCATGGGATTCATTGCCCAGAAGTGAACATAACATCTTCAATACATTCTAACAGTCTTTTCACCATTTCTGTGGCAGCTGCTGGGCTTGGTTTGTAACATCTTCATTGCTTTCTGTGATCAAATTCACTCAGACGTTTTGTTTTCAACATCTTTTCAGATCTTTCCCCTGATTTTTTTTTTTGGGGGGGGGGGGTTATTGGCCTTTAGACAAACTTGAAATACACTTGAAAAGTGCCAGCAATTTTTGGTTTTCATTATAAGGGAGTCTGTCCAAAAATTTAATGTTAACTGTTTCTGACAATACAAAGGAAAGGATTGTTTTCCTGATCAAGGAAGATTTCATTTAGGGGGCGTGGTGGCTCAGCGGGTTAAACCACTGAGCCGTTAGACTGCCGACCATAAGGTTGGCAGTTCGAAACCGCGTGACGAGGTGAGCTCTCGTCACTTGCCCTAGCTCTCTGCCAACCCAGCGATTCGAAAGCTATTTAGCAAGTAGATTAATGGGTACCACTCACGTGGGGCAATTTGCGGGCGTCCAGCGGAGGGTCGTCCTCGATTCCAAGAAAGACCTCGGAAGAGCGGCGATGTCGGTGGAGGACGACGGAGGACGACGGATCCGGAGACACCAGCTTCCTGGACGTCATCAGCCGGCGCGGAGCAAGGCATTCTGGGACTTGCAGTCCAATGCCTGCAGCGGAAGAGCCGGTTCCCTTCCTCTCTCCCTGTCGCGCGGGAATAAATTGTAATAATGATGTTGTATAATTGTATAATTGGATTGGAGATATATAATACTGTAAGCCGCCTAGAGTCCTCCAGTAGGGAGGGGATAGGCGGGGTATAAATAAGACAAATAAATAAATAAATAAATAAATTCTGTCCTAGCATTTCCATGAAACTACTGCTTGTGTGTTTTAATAATAGTGATACCTTTATGTCAAGTAGAAGAGGGACAATTAACTACAGTGTAATACAAGAAGTAACTGTGGTTACATGAAGATGGATAGATGATATATGATAGATAGATGATAGATAGATAGATAGATAGATAGATAGATAGATAGATAGATAGATAGACGGACAATGGATGGATGGATGGATGGATGGATGGATGGATGGATGGATGGATGGATGGATAATGTTAGATAGAAGATGGATGGATGGATGGATGGATGGATGGATGGATGGATGGATGGATGGATGGATGGATGGATAGATGATGGATGTATGGATGGATGTATGGATGGATGGATAATGTTAGATAGAAGATGGGTGCATGGGTGCATGGGTGCATGGGTGCATGGGTGCATGGGTGCATGGGTGTATGTGTGTATGTATGTATGTATGTATGTATGTATGGATGGATGGATGGATGGATGGATGGATAGATAGATAGATAGATAGATGATAGATAGATAGATAGAAAAAACAACAGTAACAGTATAGGAAAATAACTTAAAATTTTAAGTTTTAAGTTAGGAACCAAAACTGCTAGAACACGGCCACACAGCCCGGAAAACCCACAACAACCAACAATAACTTAAAATTGATCAACTTTTATAATAATAACAAATCTAAAAAGATCCCATTTACTGTGATGAAAACTTCCAAGTGAAGTCAGAAGTATTTATGTTATCAGCATACCATTGATATTGCAGTTACACTGAAGGCTACGATTACATTGGAAAACTGGGGAGGCTATTGATATACTCCATATGTTCTAGGTTACAGATGGAGAAATAAGGTTGAACCTACTGATGGCCAATAACTTTCTGGAACTGAACCCCAGCCTACAAGTTTCAGATCAAAAAGTCCATTTCAATGGATTTGGGTATACAGATTTTTGTCATCCATCAATTTTTCACAAGCATGCTTGAATAAGTTGGCTTAGGTGAACTAATTTTATTTCATAAACCACTCTCTCTTCAACTGGGATCTCCAAAGCATTTCTGTAGGTAAAGTTACCAGCATTGGATCATTGCAAACAAATAGAAATAAGGCTGAAAAATGAAATAGATTCTGATTCTAACCCAGATTAGAAATGATTTTGAAAAATTGTAATTTAAAGTGAATACATCTTCCACAAGCAGAAAAAAATGTCCCCTTGTGTCAGGGCCTTCAAATTCTGCTGCTTTCCCTAAAGTTAAAGGTAAAGCTTCCCCCCGCACATTTGTGCAGTTGTGTTCGACTCTAGGGGCCAGTGCTCATCTCCATTTGTTAGCCGAAGAGCCAGCGTTGTCTGAAGACGCTTCCACGGTCATGTGGCCGGCATGATGCACGCGGAACACTGTTACCTACCCACCGAAGTGGTACCTATTTATCTACTTGCATTTGCATGCTTTCGAATTGCTAGGTTGTCAAGAGCTTGGGCTAGTGCGGGAGCTCACTCCGTCACGTGGGGCTACGGATTCGAACCTCCAAACTTGTGATCTTCTGATCTACAAGCCTGGCGTCTTGCCCGCTGAGCTTCCCCTATCCTGCTGTAATTCTGCATGCCCAATTTGACACTACTTGATCGAAAGTGAATTAATTCTCAGGAATGACTTGGAGGGCTATGGTGGCAATTGAGAAGCATTAAAAAGTTGTTTGTTTACCCTCCAACTTCTTTTTCTCCATCTTTTGAGGTACCTCTCTGTTGCCTCTGCATTAGCCATTCCCCTCTCCATTGTTCAGCTCTAGATCATCTCTAAGACTCCTGCTAGCAATGTAAGTAAGTTTAGACATTAGCTTCAATTGTAGGACAATATCCTTCAACTTGATACAGATTTCAGTCTCTTAGCCAATGGCCCAATAGATCTGGAGGATACTAAGTTGGGCAGACAATACACATTACATAATTGTCCTACTGTACATGTTGTGATAATATTTGTGGGAACCGTGTTTTGCAATATGAGGTCAGGAATCTGGATGACATGCAATATATGAAAGCAGTCATAGATAAGATGCAGTAGCCTTGGCCCCATGCCAGTATTCAGTTACTATAACCACCACCATTTTACCCCAAGATTCAGATTTTGTAAAATTGTCAAAACAATACTGTAGTCCAGACTAGAAGCACAACAATGAATACTAGCTCTGTCTTCATTATAAGGTTACATTAACAGAATCTTGCAAGACGGAAAGTATTTCTCCCCTCCTCTCCTTTTATTCTCTGGAAAATTATGGAGGGTCCCTTCTAAAACATTTCCCATGCCTGCTCTCCTTCTGTGGGCCGTGATACTTTAACATGCCAGTTGTCCAGTCTGCAGCTCTTCCTCCTTTCTCCCAAGATCACTCCCGCAGACCATTCCAGATTACAAGCAGCTACTTACACCAACAACTGTATAAAGTGTGTGTGTGTGTATTCCTATTTTCTGCTCCCTTATTGAAAAATATTGTTTCACAATACAGTTTCATACAAGTGGAAGGCTTATTTGATTGTTTTGCTCTGTGTTATAGGTACTGAATCTATTGTTCCATGGAATTTTTTACTATTAGTTGAAGTAAGAAGTCAACTTCAATGCGATGCATTTTGCTATGTAAGTACCATATTAGGTCATAATTCTTTATGAGAATTCCCACTGAGGGGAATTAAATAAAATTGCTGGCTAACAGCTGCTTTTTGATGTACACCTGGAGATATATTGAAAATATAAATTCTTACCTGTTGTTCATGTCTCTCCTTTACCCTGTTTTTGCCTGGATTTTATCCTGTTTTTTTTTCCAGTTAACTGTTTTGATGTTTGCTGATGTTTATTAAATAAATATCAAACTATATGTTTGCTAGCTGGGCTGGGGGTGCTTGCTCTTAATTGGATATAGGGATTGACCGGAGTGTAACTAGATATTGCCTACAATAATTTCCCAACACAAACTGGCTTTAGAATGGTCACACTGGTACTGCAGTCATGGAGTTTATACATGCTTGTGAAACACCTCCCACACATCCACAGGCTCTTCACAAATAATGTTACTCTCTCTAATCCACATTGACATGCCATATTGTCATTAGGAGAATTAATTTGTTCTGGCCTTCGGTTAATGAACTGTGTCTGTCAGCATACCGGTTTTTGTAAAGCCACATGTCTACAGTCATCACCTTTACCTCCTCAAGGGAAATGTAGTTTGCAAATTTAGTTTTATTTAAAGATTTTATCCAATATGGAGCAGTAAAGGCAATCTCTCCTGTTGAGAACAAGTGAAAATTTGGTTTGGTTTATTTGTAGATTTCAATCCACTCTAGCAGCATAATATGCATCAGTGACTTTATTGCACAACCAAACTCTGGACTGGGAAGAAGGAAATGCAAAGCACCACCACCACCCCGTTTCCCTCATCAGTCAAGTGCCATGAAATTGCAGACACACCACAAGGAAAAAAATTTTAAAAAATTAAAGGCTTCATCTTATTTCTGGCAGAATATACCTGTCAAGTTAAATGGATGTTTACAAAAAATAATTTTTTGTTTTTGTTTTAATTTAAAATTGTTATTTTATTCCCACTAAGTTCTAGTAAGTTTTTTTCTCTCCCTCTTCTCCAGTCCCCATAGTTAAGGCTGCAAAGGTTCGCTCTGTGCCTTTCAATATTTCAGTGAAATAAAACGGATCTCCCCTGATAGGTTACTTGGGTTGATTTGCAAAGCATTTTAGTTTGGTTATTGTTACTGGATAGTTTTAAATGGTAGTTTTGAGAATTATTCCTCCCAGTTTTATGGGCTTATATCTTATAATATATTTTATTATGTTGTTGTGAGTATTTATATTATTATTTATTATTTATTTATATTATTTAGATGATGATGATGATGATGATGATCATGATGATGATCATGATCATGATCATGGCTCAGCGGGTTAAACAGCTGAGCTGTAGGCTGCCGATCAGAAGGTCGGCAGTTCGAACCCCACGTGACGAGGTGAGCTCTCGTCGCTAAGTCCTAGCTCCTGTCAACCCAGCAGTTCAAAAGCTTAGCAAGTAGATAAATGGGTACCACCTTAAAGTGGGAGAATTTGCTGGCGTCCTGTCGGGAGCCGGTTCCACCGGAGGAAAGATCGGAGGAAGATTGAATGGCGACGGTGAGGACAGACCCGGAAGTGACATCAACAGGACGTCAGCAGCCAGCTCAAGGCATCCTGGGAATTGTAGTCCAGAGCCTTAGAAGAGCCGGTTCCCTTACCCCCTCTCCTGGTGCGCGGGTTAAATTACACTCTATAGTTGGTGACATTGTATAATGGTAAAAATGTATGTGTGTGTGTGTGTGTGTGTGTGTGTGTGTATATATATATATGTGTGTGTGTGTGTGTGTGTGTGTGTGTGTGTGTGTGTAAGCCGTCTAGAGTCCTCCATTAGGGAGGGGATAGGTGGGGTATAAATAGCACAATAAATAAATAAATAAATAAATAAATAAAATGATGATGATGATGATGATGATGATGATGATGATGATGATGATATCCCTAAATCAGTAACTGTAAAAATGCAAAGCAAAACTTTGGATTAAACCCCTGATCCTGACAAGGGGAGGTATCTGTCACAAGCTGTCCACTCAACAACTAACTTGGCAACAAAAATAATTAATTCAAATATAAAAGTGGCAGCACTGACTCCAGTACAATGGCACTGTATTCTGTTCTCATTGTTTGAAGGAAACATTGTGACATCAGTTCCATTCAACAAATGCTGTACTGCTGATTAAATCCACATCTGGACATTTATCATCTTACTTGACAGATTGTTATGGACCCAGAGAAGTAGTACACATCTGTTTAATTGATTTTATTTTCAAAACAAAGCCTGGTGCTGAACTCTTCTGTTTGGGATCATTTGAAATGGATATCATTGAAAGCCAAATATTAGACTAATGTCCAAATATGATATAACACAATTTTATTGTTACAGGGTTCATAGATATGCCAGTATCAGTGACTTAGATGGTACAAGTAATTCGGCCATTCATATTTATATCATCACATGTTAGGTACAGTAGGTAGGCCAAGATGAGGAAGGCAGGATAGAGAAGATGAGTTAGTGCAAAAGCTGTTTGTGGTTACATTTTAATGCTTGGAAAGAAACAAGATCATAGGTAACAAGATCTTGGCCATAAGTTAAACCTCTCAAATGGGACCCCCTATCTGCAATCCAGTATGAGTTATTTATTTATATTTCCAACTTATATCACTGCCCATCTCCCCCCATTCCGGAGGGGACTCTGGGCAGTTAAAAAGTTAAAAAGCTGGGGCCTGCATTCAAGGGAGCAGAGCTGTTCTGATCTCTGGGACTTGCACACACAAGCTGTTGGGGTGGAACAGCAGCAGTGGTGGCTCAAGGTGCTCTCCTGGGCAGTGGTGGGCCATCAGGTTCTAGCACAGAGCTTTCCAAACTTTTCATGTTGGTGACACACTTTTTAGACATGTATCATTTCATGACACACTCTTACAGCAGGGCATCATTTCGCAACACTCTTACAGCAGGGCACAAGGCAGGCACTAGGACCTGCACGGAATCCTGGCAGGGCAGGTTTGGAGGCAGCAAGGCACAAGGCAGGCACTAGGACCTGCGCGGAATCCTGGCAGGGCAGGTTTGGAGGCAGCAAGGCACAAGGCAGGCACTAGGACCTGTGCGGAATCCTGGAAGGGTTCGGAGTCAGCAGCAGCCGCGACACACCCAGACACTGCAGCCACACACTAACATGTCCCGACACACAGTTTGGAAAGCTCTGTTCTAGCAACAAGGTTACCAGACCTGGACTGCAAAAATCTGGGCAACCACTCTATGCATCAAAGAGTTAGAGTTTCAGTATTGTTTTGCTGCCTTCTAGGAGTCACCCTAGTCTGCTTCTCCCTACCACCACACCACCACCCATTGTGCTACCCAGGGCAAATGCTTAGGTTCCTTTATGACAAAAATGGGCCTTCAGCCAACCATGACCAGGTTCTGTTTCTTTAAAATTGAATGCCCAACAGGACCCCCTGTATCTGCAGTCCCAAATTAATTGCTACCATAGCCTTGACTGTATTTATATGACTGGAAAGATGTCCTGTTTTTATTGATTGCATGGCTAAGATGATGTCAGGTTCTGTCATTTGCATTGTCCAGGCTCCTATTGTTCCAAATGCTTTGCCCCCTTATTTTATTTAACAACAATCCTATTGAATTCAACAGTTGACCAAATGAAGATGGGGCAATATTTTGTTCTGGGATTGGCCCTAACTCCACTAGCCCTATATATTCCCCAGGAAAAGCATTTTAAAGATTTGCTTGGAAGCTCTTTTCTGATGAATTGTCTATATAAAACTTGATTACAACAAAGAATTTATTTTATGCAAGGAACACACTTCTTTTTAGAATTTAGAGTTGAAGAAAGGCTTTTCTGCTTAGGTAGAAAAGTAGGAACAGCGTCAGACTGCCTACATGTGCTGTTTTAAACTGTTTGATGAGAAATATTCTTACTTTAGATCAGAGCTTTCCAAACTTTTCATGTTGGTGACACACTTTTTAGACATGCATCATTTTGCAACACACTCTTACAGCAGGGCACAAGGCAGGCCCTAGGACCTGCATAGAATCACAGCAGGTTTGGAGGCAGCCAGGCACAAGGCAGGCACTAGGACCTGCGAGGAATCCTGGCAGGGCTCGGAGGCGGCAGCAGCAGCAGCAGCCACACACCCAGACACTGCAGCCGACACACTAACGTGTCCCGACACACCGTTTGGAAAGCTCTGCTTTAGATTAACTCAAAAAGGCAAAAATGAACATTAAGCACTGTCCTATTTTTTATTTCAAAACTATTTGAAGTGTATCTGTTTTAAAATTATTTGGATTCCAAATAACCATCTGCTTGGGCTTTCATCTAAGATTACTTATATTTCCTTCCAATCTGAGATTAAATGTTTGGATCACTTCCCAACTGTTATTTTGCCAATGCTATTATTGTCAAGACCTTTGTGTTTACTCCCCCAGCTTACACTAGGTACATTAATGCCTAGGAGATCACTCAACATCAAGAGGCAATGCCCTTCAACCAGTTTCCTTTGTTTGCTCCAATTTGTCACAGTAGAATTCCATTTCTGCACCAGGTATTGAGTTTCAAAAGCAGAGGAAGAATATGATGATAAAAGGCACAGTTCAGCTACAAAGGTGAATGCCTCTAAGTACCATTGATTTCAGTGGGCAAGTTAAGCAGAAGCTTGAACCTCCCACATTAAATTCAATGGGGCTTAAAAGTCAGAATTTGGCACACATGCATGTACACACAAATGCACAAAGTTTAATTGCTATGATGTGGTTCAAGATTCTTTGAAGAAAGTACCAAAATACCTCTGAATAGACATATTTATTTGCTGTTTTTCCTGGAGGTGCATTCACTTTGACTCCTAAGAAAGAAACTATTTGATATCTTGCTAATAACTTGAAAAGATCTGTACTCTTGGTATGCAGTTGTTGTTGTACTTATCCTAGTACTTTATCCTAGTACCTTTTGGCTAAGATCAAGTGCAGTGTAATGTGCTTATTGTGACTTAAGAAGCTGTTTCAAAAAAGAGTAGGATCAGAGGCCACAACAGTGCTCTGCCCCACTTAGGATTTGGGGTGAGGAGTTGATGGGAGGGAATCTGCTTTTTTATTCACTGTCTTAATTTGCGACTTGATAGTGACAACTTCCATTTAAAATCCCAGTTTTAAGAACTGGAACAATTAAAACATATATGCTTGTAGTCTATCCAGAATTGCATTAGTATCCTCCAGATCTGTTCACTCAAAATGTTCCTTAACCTTGAGTGGATTTTTAATTATCACAATCACCTGATTATAACTGAGTACATTATTCAAATAGAGAATGGACTGAATGAAGCCAGCAAACTGAAATGGAGAAGATGGAATGTGGGTCAATCATCTGTCCAGTTAAGTGGTGTTCACGTGGTTCATAAGGGGGCCACATTCTCCGTAAAAAAAACAGATTTGTTTTTTCATTGCCTGATTTATTCATATGGGAAATGTGTCAGATGTTTTAAGTCAGCCATTTCAATTCCTTAAGGTAGGCCAGATCAAGAAACAGATACCACAGTGATTCCAAGAATGGTACATTATCATTGTAGGATATAACAGAATCTTGAAAGCCTGTCCAAGTTTCTATGAAGGTTCTCAGTCATCCAGGTGGAATTGTCTGTAGCTTGAATCATGTCAACTGGATTTCTATTTTCTTAATGGAAACGTTTCGCTCCTTATCCAAGGGGCTTCTTCAGGTCAAGGAATCCATTTATGCCAACTTGGAAAATCCTTCCTTGAATAGAGGTGGGGGCCTCAGGCACAAACTCTCCCCCATCTTCCTCCCCGTGTTGTCTTCTGTGCCTAGGAAGATTAAGACCATTTCAGAAGCTCAACAGCAGCATGGTGTTTTTAACGACCCTCCATTAGATGATAAAAGGACTTAAAAATTACATCTCAATATAACCATGACCTAGCCCCAGGTGTAAGGTCACACAGCTACCTAGGAACATATTTAGGATTCCCTTACCAACTTTGCTCAGACTGAAGAAGCCCCTTGGATAAGGAGCGAAACGTTTCCATTAAGAAAATAGAAATCCAGTTGACATGATTCAAGCTACAGACCTGTCCAAGTTTATTTCTGTCTCATCACATACTAAACAAAATCAAGACAAGGTTATTTTGAGTGTCTTTCTCACGCTTCCTTCAGGCTCTGGACTATATAATCCCTTTTTAATGACCTTTTCATATCTTCCCCAAGGTCAGCTCTAAACTCCAGTATAGCCGTCCCCCAGCTGAGGTGTTGGGGTTACAAGTCCTATAATTCACTGCCAGTCTGTTTAATGGTTTTGGTGCTGGCAAACATGGATGCCCCAACACATCTGGAAGATACCAGGCTGCACATGGCTGTTGCAGCTTATAGCTCAGGTCTTCATCAATCATATCATTTTTAAGAAAAAATCTTATAACCAATGTGGAATGCCAGCATCGGATCAAAACACTCTATTTTGCTTCAGAACCAGATCATGTGTAAGATTCTTTAAATTTAAAAACAAATTTATCCAAATGCCATATTTTTATACTGAGCTATAAAATGCATAAGTAAAAAACAACAAGGTAGTAAATTTTCCATTTATTAACCCATTGTGATGGAATTTATCCTTGTAATGACTACCTGATGCAAGTATTGTGCATGATAAACCCAATGGCAATGTCAGAATTGAACTGTCTTGCAATTTATTGCAGCATTTAACGGCCAGATCCAAGAGGCAAACAACATTATCCAGATTCTCAGTGCATCCAAAATGCATTGGGAACATTAATTTGATTACATAGCCTAATATATTACATAATGTACCAGCTGAACAATTTTTAATTTTCTACGGTTGTAGTCATATTGGTCCCAAAATACAAGATACAAAAACACAAGATCCCTCAAGTAATCTCTTTTGGGATTTGGGGGGGCATCTTTTATTGGTGATGAAAGTAAATATAATGCTTTGCCAATCTGATTGCAAAACCCACAGTTGAATGATTCATGCTTATTTGAATAACGTAATTCCCCACAGTCAAGACCATTTAATATGAATGCTTTACAGATTGCTTCCTCATCTGAAACAGTCTGAATATTTAAAATGTGGGAAGCTCAAGAGGCTACTATGCAAATTCAGGAGAATTAAGACCTACTGAATCCAGTTTGTTGTTTATTCGTTCAGTCACTTCCGACTCTTCGTGACTTCATGGACCAGCCCACGCCAGAGCTTCCTGTTGGCCGTCACCACCCCTAGCTCCCCCACGGTCGAGTCCGTCACCTCCAGAATATCATCCATCCATCTTGCCTTTGGTCGGCCCCTCTTCCTTTTGCCTTCCCCTTTCCCTAGCATCAGAATCTTCTCCAGGGTATCCTGTCTTCTCATTATGTGGCCAAAGCAGTTTTGCCTTTCATATCATTCCCTCAAGTGAGCAGTCTGGCTTTATTTCCTGGAGTATGGACTGGTTTGATCTTCTTGCAGTCCAGGGCACTCTCAGAATTTTCCTCCAACACCACAGTTCAAAAGCAACTGAATCCAGTACCTGCTGCCAAATAAGCATGAACAAGACTATAATCAATAAATGCACAGCACAGTAGCTAGTTGGTATGCTTCATCTATAAAACTGAGATTATTCTAAAGTACATAATTTCAGAACTCTGATTCAAATTCTTCTCCACAGTTACAAGAGAATCTGAAAGAGAAGCAATGATAGATTAACAATGACATCTTTACATTAAAGCTATAGGATAACCCCACTACATTAAATCTTCACAGCTTTGACTCTTTAGCAAGACTGCTTGAAAGATGTTTGTAGTTTTTTATAAAATGGGATTATTAGACACGTATATTACTGACTACCAAAGTCTTTCAAAGATTTATAGTTTAAAAAACAAAGTTAAAATTAGAGATATTAATATTGTCCACAATTAAAAGAAGATATACAGTGGATATAAAAAGTCTGTGCACCCCTGTTAAAATGCCAGGTTTTTGAGATGTAAAAAAATCAGACCAAGATAAATCACTTCAGAATTTTTTCCACCTTTAATATAACATACAAGCTGTACAATTCAATTGAAAAACAAACTGAAATCTTTTAGGGCGAAAAAATAAAAATAAAAAAACTAGAATAACGTGGTTGCATAAGTGTGCACACCCTTAAACTAATACTTTGTTGAAGCACCTTTTGATTTTATGACAGCATTCAGTCAGGGGTGTGTAGACTTTTTATATCCACTGTAAGAAGAATGTACCACTTTTATAGAAAGCAGTCATAAATTAATGTATGAGATCGTGTAAGACTCAAGCGTTTTCAAGGAAAGAATATAAACGTAAGCATGTGGGAGTGTTAAATATTAATTTCTCAGAAGCATATTTCCTTGATCTTCAACAATCAAGATACCACTGATACTGGCAACTATCAGCATTTTCCAGCACTCCCTGTAGTTTCTTATCTTGATATCTTTTAACTGCTGTTTAATTACTACTACTGGAACCTGAAGCACATTATTATTATTTTCTGTTTGGCTATTGGAGATGTTTGTCCAATGCTTGAAGATAATGATGAAAGTTCCATCATTATTTTCCTTCTTCCCCAAGAATAAAAATATTACTGGGAAAGGTGTTTCTGTTCTTATGGAGATGCAGAAGAAGATAACAGTTATCAAATTACTATCAACATTATAAATACCAGATTGGATGTAGCTGTACATAGCGTATTTCAGTTGGAAAATCTTGGAAAATTTGCTGAACTTTGTATTAGTAGCGAAGAAGTTTTTTCAAGACAAGTAATGTCCCGAGAACTGCTCCATTTTGCATATTGTTGGAATCCCAGAGCAAGCAGAGAAAGGCTAGCTTGTTCTATGACAGTGCAAATACATGATGTTTAGCTCTGCCTGAAGAGTACCAGAAAGATATTGCGAGAGCTCACTGTGTTACAGACTTTCCCTTTGTGGAGTCCTTGGTGCTCTCTGAGCCTTGTTGTTTACTTGCAGACATTTCATTGCCAGACTAGGCAACATCTTCAGTGCGAAAAGGGAGTGGGACTTGCTCTCCCTTTATATACCTTGGCTTGTCCTGCCTGTGTTGGTGGGGGTGTTGTACTCTCCTTGACAGCAAACAACAACCCAATCAAGGTACTACCAAGTACTTCTCATACTTCTCATTTTGAGAATATATAAACATTTCAAAAATGGATAAAGAAGACATATATTGAATCCATTATTTAACATCAGGAGTCTAAATGTCTTTCCATCTATGTAAAATAATTGCATTTGCTAAACTCCAGGCTTGATAGAGCCAGAATTCTTCATAAAGTGTAAAATTTCATACTTTGGGAGTATAATTCAACATCACATTTATATCTTTAACTCCCACATTTTTCCCAAGGCTTTATTAACATATGTAATAACTGGAAACCAAAAAAAGAGCCATAAATGGCCATGACCAAATCAGATGAGTCAGAGAGAGTCCTCAAATTTCTTACAATACCAACAACACAAGAAATCTGATGTCTAGCCTTTGAAGAGTCAAAGCCTTCCAGGGCCCAAAGTTATTTATTATATTAGGACTGGCTTGAGGCAGTGGCAGCAATAGCTAAAAATCATGGGAAGAGTGACAGAGTCAAGGGCATCAACTCCTGCCCTTTTATTACCTAGGTATATCCCTTGAAAGATTACTGCAGATTACACCCATGCTTTTCTTGATCGTTGTGGTTTTATGATTTAAAAGAATTTGAATCAGAAGATATTCTGCTGGCTTGGAGACAAGAAGTCTGGGTTTCTGTTTGTGTTCCCAAGGCATTCTATTTGTTTTTATCAGTATCGGCCGGGTTCAGAGGTCAGTCCTTTGTCTGTTTTCGGACTGATAGGTGTAGTTACCATGGTGTTTAATGTTCGAATCCCTAGCCCTGCGTGAGGAGTGAGCTCCCGCACTAGCTCCAGCTCTTGCCAACCTAGCAATTCGAAAGCATGCAAATGCAAGTAGATGAATAGGTACCACTTCGGTGGGTAGGTAACAGCGTTCCGCGCGTGTCATGCGGCCACATGACCGTGGAAGCATCTTCGGACAACGCTGGCTGTTTGGCTAACAAACGGAGATGAGCACTGGCCCCTAGAGTCGGGCACGACTGCACAAATGTGCGAGGGGAACCTTTAACTTTTTAGGTGTAAAAAGGTATGTATTAGCATGTCCTTTGTTTTGTAAAACCTGCCTTGTTTCTTCTTTGTTCCCTGCTCTGCTGTTTTTTTGCCTCTTTAAATTATGCTGAGGCTCTCTCTCTCTGTGAGGAGAGAAATTTTGTACTTATGTTTTATATTAATATATATATAATGTTTGCTGAAAAAGTCTTTGTGTTTTTATTTGATCTCTCAATTGCAAAGTGTTTCTGGAACATTTAAAATACTAACATTGATCTACAATCAACAATCCAAAACTGAATATGACTGAAAGCAGCAGTATCACATGCTAAATAATAAACAAAAGCTACAGTAGAATTGTCCAGAACAATAAGGATGCTGCCCTTTCAGTATTATTTGCCAGAAGCCTTTTCAAAGCTCAGTTTCACTCAACATCAATCACATAACTATTACACTGAACACTTTGCAATGAACAAATTGTTTCTGTAACATGACAAAATGTTTGATAAACTCAACCTGCCTCAATTATTAAGAGGCCACATCTGTTTAAGCAGAAATTGTTAACATCTTACATTAAGAGAAGAGAGGTGTTAGCAACACAGAGAGCCTGGCAAAACATTAATTATAAGAAAAAGAGGCACTATCTCATTTTTAAACGTGGGGCCCAAGTGACAGCAGGCTGAGTCACTAAGCTTTTTGCAAAAAACATTGGCTTCAAATTACCCTATCTACTTCCCAAAGCACGACAGGAATTTCCTTGAATCTCAGCACAGCTATGTCCTTCTCATGCATGAATCAAACATTCTGCATCCTTTGAAGATTTGCCTATTATCTTACTTTTAGAAGAAAAACTAACTTTGAATTCCCTGAACGCTTCTCCACAGATGTACAAATAATCAGCATAGCTAAGCTTGGACTTTTCCTATTAGATGCAGAAATACATTAAATAGTTTCTCCCATCCATTGCCACTGAAAAACATCCTTGTTGCTTAAAATGGCTGTACACAAAATTAGAAAACATGTCTATTTGCCCAAATCCTGCAGGATCTCAGCCAGAGCTTTTTCATAGCCCTACCCTTTAGATCCTTTCAGCAGGAAATGCCAGAGACCCAATCTGGCACTGTCTGCATAAGGAACATATGTCTTCAACTCTTTAACGATGGTTCCTCTCTGACTTCATTCACTTGGGGTTGGCTTCCATTGGAAGCATGACTTTCATAGGTTGCCAAATGGTTTGCAGCATCCCTTTCACTGAGTGTCCTCTATGATTTCATTCTCTTTATACCAGGACATGAGCAATATTGCATCAATGTCACATACTCATATGATGGAGTAAAGGTTAAGGCCTGACTGAGATTAATGAATTGATTGCATCCAACTGAATAAATCCAGTTGTAACAGGAGTCTCTTCCAGCCTTAATTGAAGACACCAGGGTTTGACCCTGGGAGCTTCCTTCTGCAAAGCAAGTGCCCTGTTGCTAAGCTACAGCCTCGGTGCTTGTTAGTACTGAGGCCCAGCATTTCCTCTGCCTGCAAGATTACTGATTTGTCCATTGTGAAAAATAAATGCTCCCTATTGCTAAAAGGGGGAAAAATATTTCCTCCATAAGTGCAGTATGTTAGTTTGACCTCCATATTTTTCAAATATATTGCAGTATTTCTCTATGACTATTCCAACTACAATGGAGATCCCTTTCCTATTGCTTTATTTTTACAAATGCTGTCTGTAAGTATAACAGGTTCCTGCTTCCACCATAGCAAAGAGATGATTGGTGCTGCATCACTAAGACTTCAGAGTCAGATACCGAAGTGGAGGCTTTGGATCAGCCTTCCCATAGCTGGCCTCCTTCAGGTATTCTGTGGTTGCAGTTCCCAATTATTGTATCTAATGGCAGGTAGATCTGGGTTGGATGCCAGTTGGACAGAATCCAATGTGGTGAGGCTTGATCTTATGATGTTATCTGAGATTCTTTTGAGCTTATTTCACCTGAGGAATTGATACAATTTCTCTGCCATATGGGTTCTGCCACCTATAGCTTAGTCCGTGCTCTTGGTGGTCCTTAACAGGTAGCCAGACAGGGTGTGAGTCACTGAATGAGAGAAATGGTCAACCCATTTCTCTGGGAGGGAGTAATGCCACTGACTTAAAAAGAGGCAGTTGTGCATCCTTCCTCGAAGACGCCTTCCCTGGATCCAGCAGTTTTTGACAATTTCATCCTGCCTTCAACCTTCCATCTTTGGACCTAGTGGTGGAGAAAGTGGTGGCAGCACAGCTTTAAAGAATCCTAGGGGAAAGAAATTTTCTGGATCTCTCCCAGTCATGGAATGGGAACAGCATTGGTCGTTCTGGTCGATGTCCTTTATTGGGGCCTGAATTTGAGGAGTGTGCCCTCCTGGACCTGTAGGACACCTCAGCAGCTTTTGAGACCATAAAATCAATAGTTACTCTGAATGAGGTTGTGCTCCCCCAAAAGAAGTTGGTTCGTGAACTGGGAACCCTCTTGGACTCACAACTACTGCTTAAACAGCAGGTGGAGGCCATGGCCAGGGGGACCTTTGCCAGTGTTGGCTGGTGCACCAGTTACAACCGTACCCAGACCAAGACTCTTTGGAGATGGTACCTTATGCCTTGATCACCACTCAGGTGGATTACTGTAACATGCTCTACATGCAACATTTGGAGATGGCCTGGAAGATCCAACTAGTCCAGAATGCAGCAGCAAGGCTACCATAGCAGGGTAATACCACTCCTGAAATCACAGCACTGGCTACTGACAGGCTTCCAGGAGCAATTCAAAGTGCTGATTATGACTTGTAAAGAGTTCTGTTGCCAGTCCTGTTGCCAGTCCCCCTCTGGAAAAGGGAAAGAAGAACCCCTGCTCCTCCTTATCTCCTTATCTCCACTCATTTGATTGCAAGAGAAGCAGGGGAAAGAGAAAAAGAGAAGGAGGGAAAAGAAGCTATGGAAAATGGTTCCTTTGGTCAATGGGTCTTCTGCAGCCAGTAACTGGCATTTCCTTCCCTGTCTCTCTCCTCTGGGGCTTCAAAGCCAACAGAACCTCTATTCGGTTCCTTTGCTGAGGCAGAATGGGGTCCAAACTGCTATCAGCACTTCTTTGAGCCAGCACGTTAAAGGCTGCCATGCAGAAGAGCCCAGGGACTTGACCTGGAGCTTTTCCCAAAAGCTGAAACAATGGTTGTGGGTTGCAGCATAGAGCCTTTCGCAAGAGACTGGGGGAAGAGAAAGAAAAATTAAAGTCACTTAAATTCAGAAGCAGAAAGGGTGGCTGAGGTAAGAGTTTGGTGCAGGCTGCTTATGTAAGTCTTCTCAATGATGCCCCCCAACCCAAGAACAGTCTACCCCCAGATATTCAAACTGCCCCCTCCCTAATGTATTTTTGAAAACATGGCTCCTTGGAGAAGCACATGAGGACACTTGAAGAACCAGCTACCCAAATAGCGTCACATCAGGCCTTGTTATGTTATGTTGTTATGTTATGTTATGTTATGTTATGTTATGTTATGTTATGTTATGTTATGTTATGTTATGTGTTGTGTGCTGTGTGCTGTGTGCTGTGTGTTGTTGTGTTGTGTTGTGTTGTGTTGTGTTGTGTTGTTATGTTGTTATGTTATGTTAGCTATATAGTATATAATGTTTATTATATGTAAGGCACTTGGAGTCTTCAGAACTGGAGTGGCACATATGTTGAAGTAATTAATACATAAGTAAGCAAGGAAGCATGGGTAATCAATCAGAGCAGGGGCGGGTTACAGATTGTGAAACTTATTAAAATAGCTAGAAGCATTGCAATCAGATTTGTTTTACTATTATTTTATTTTATTTTATTTTATTTTATTTTATTATTTTATTATTTTATTTTATTTTATTTTATTTTATTTTATTTTATTATTTTATTTTATTTTATTTTATTTTATTTTATTATTTTATATTTTATATTATTTTATTTTATTTTATTTTATATTTTATTTTATTTTATTTTTTTATTTTTTATTATTATTATTTTATTTTATTGACAGAATTTTACACCGCCCTGATCAGCTGATTCTGAGTGACATACTTATCATTTTCTAATAAAGGTGCTGGTGAAATCTACTAGACAGCTCCAGTTCAGGAAGTGGGAGGCATGAGATCCCCCACATGAGAAAACTATCTGCCCCTAGCCCCACGGAGCCCAGTGACATCAACCAGAAATAGGACTTCTGTCATCTGCCCATGGAGGAGAACATCCTGGGAATACCGCAATGCAAGGGCAATGGTAGGACCACATAGATGGTATGTGTGGAGGGACCCACAGTTTTCAAAATGGTTCCATTTGCATGTGAACTCCAGTAGATGCTAGTTCCTGAAAATGGTTTTGATCACTCAATTGCCAAAAGGACTTTTAAAAAACAGACACTTTTAGCTTAGATTAGTGTTGTAACTACTAAGAAAACACATATTGGGCTCTCAGTAAACAGTCTTAACAGAAATGTCAATTTATAACTATGAGCAGAAAACAAGTGTCCTGGAACAAATAGTACCACTTTGAAACCCTGGGAGTTCCCACAAAACTGGCTTATCCATTAGTTCTTACGAGTACAATGAAGAACAAAAATCAAACTGAAAGTCAGATGCAACCACAAGGCATGTAAATCAGTAGAGCTCTGTGTCAAGCCCTTTTCTTATTTTTCCAATCTTATATTCACTGGGCCTGGGGAAAGTATCCAAAGGGTTCCTTCCCAAAATGCACTGACACATGGGAATAGCTCTTCTTCAAGCATTAAAGCAGCCATGGCCTCTGGAAGGCAGAGCTGCAACTAGGGGGGAGGCAAGCGGAGCATGTGCCCCGGGTGCCGCACTGGGGGGAGGCAAAATGACACCCAGGGGGCACCGAAATGACAAAATAACCCATTGGGGGCGTGGAATCCATGTTTGCCCCGGGTGACACAGACCCTAGTTCCATCCCTGCTGGAAGGTTCGTGTGGCTGCTTCAAAGGCTCTCCCACATTCTTGTATATATTTAATGCACTGAGGCATGTCAGGCCCAGCCCAAGAGCTCCAGAAAATCAATCCAGCCAAACTTCAGTTCTTTATTTGCTCACACCGTATAGCCAGAATCTTGCCAGACTAAAGCTACTCTACCTACCCTAAGGGGAAATAACCTGGGAAGGCTCTAGGGCAGGGCTATTCTGAACCTCTTGGTTTTCCCACATTCCAATTCCGGACTGTGTCTCCTTTTATCTTGCCCTCCTTGGAATGTGCTACCTCCTTCCTGAGAACCAGCAGCATTACTGAAATCCACCACAAGGAGCACTGCCCCCATACCAACTGCATTTTGCATAGCATTCTTTGGAATGCTTTACGCAGCCCCAATATTCACTCCATCCATTTTCCACATTAGCTTGTAATGCTATCTTTAAATCAGCATAAAAACTCAGAAGCATTGTCATGAGCATTTCTCCATATCTGGATCAGCGTACCCACTTTTCCTAATAAGAACATTTTTCCAAGCAAATTTCCCAAAAAGAAAGTGGTTTTGTTTATTATAGGGACCAGCTCAATATAAATTATTGGAAGAATTTGTTTTTAAATATTAAAATATTTATGTAAATGACAAAACAGATAAAAAACAATTTCCCTAATAAATCAGCATTTTGTTTCTATTTCTTGTTCAGACAACTAGATCATGAAGTTTGGGTAACCGTCAATATTACAGAATAATTGTTTCTGAGGTGCTTATAGGTTTGAGCTATGCAAATTTGGTACATCCAGTCTGAAATATAAAACAATAAATTTCTCACCCATTCTTTATTGCGGTTCCCTTTCTGGTTCACTTATCTTCCTATTATGCCTGGATGAAGCAATAGATGCAGGTTGACAAATTAATTCAGGCCATGGAGGCAATGAGATCCACTTTGCGTGAGTGAAGAGACTTCCCAATTCACTGTCATGAAACAGTTCAAATGGGTTCAATCTGTTCCACATGATTGTTGCAGGAGTTGGCCCTTGTTCTATGCAGTGCTGGACAGAGACTATGGATGCATCCTTTTGACCATTGGCAAGACATTGTGACATTCTCCAGCAAAGGAGATTGTTACCTTGTCGTGGTGCTGGAGCTTGAGCACCTCAATGAAACCATGAGCTAAACCGTGAAGGGACACCCAAGACGGGAAGGTCGTGGCAGAGAGGTCAGACTAAATACGATCCCTGGGGAAGGTAATGACAACCCACCCCAGTATTCTTGCCGTGAAAACTAAATGGATCAGTACAACCAGAGATATGTCGGTATACCATCGGAAGATGGGACTCCCAGGTCGGAAGATGGTCAAAATGCTACTGGGGAGGAACAGAGGATAAGTTCAACTAGCCCCAGATGTGATGACGCAGCTAGCTCAAAGCCGAAAGGACAGCTAGCGGCCGACGATGCTGGTGGTGAATGACGAATCCAATGTTCTAAACATCAACACACCATAGGAACCTGGAATGTAAGATCTATGAGCCAGGGCAAATTGGATGTGGTTATTGGTGAGATGTCAAGATTAAATATAGACATTTTAGGTGTCAGTGAACTGAAATGGACTGGAATGGGCCACTTCACATCAGATGACCACCAGATCTACTACTGTGGACAAGAGGACCACAGAAAAAATGGAGTAGCCTTCATAATTAATAATAAAGTGGTTAAAGCAGTGCTTGGATACAATCCAAAAAACGATAGAATGATCTCAATTCAAATTCAGGGTAAGCCATTTAACATCACAGTGATCCAAATATACGCCCCAACCACAGATGCTGAAGAAGCAGAAGTAGATCAGTTCTATGAGGATCTGCAGCACCTACTGGATAATACACCAAAAAGAGATGTTATTTTCATTACAGGAGACTGGAATGCTAAGGTGGGTAGTCAAACGACACCTGGAATTACAGGCAAGCACGGTCTGGGAGAACAAAATGAAGTGGGACATAGGCTGATAGAATTTTGCCAAGACAACTCGCTGTGCGTAACAAACACTCTCTTCCAACAACCTAAAAGACGACTTTATACATGGACTTCACCAAATGGTCGACACTGAAATCAGATTGACTACATCCTTTGCAGCCAAAGGTGGCAGACATCTATACAGTCGGTAAAAACAAGACCTGGAGCTGACTGTAGTTCAGATCACGAACTTCTTATTGCAAAATTTAGAATCAGACTAAAGAGAATAGGGAAGACCCACAGATCAGTTAGATATGAGCTCACTAATATTCCTAAGGAATATGCAGTGGAGGTGAAGAATAGATTTAAGGGACTAGATTTAGTAGATAGGGTCCCAGAAGAACTATGGACAGAAGTTTGCAACATTGTTCAGGAGACGGCAACAAAAAACATCCAAAAGAAAAAGAAAACCAAGAAGGCAAGATGGCTGTCTGCTGAGACACTGGAAGTAGCCCAAGAAAGAAGGAAAGCAAAAGGCAACAGTGATAGGAGGAAATATGCCAAATTAAATGCAAAATTCCAGAGGTTAGCCAGAAGAGATAAGGAATTATTTTTAAACAAGCAATGTGTGGAAGTGGAAGAAGACAATAGAATAGGAAGGACAAGAGACCTCTTCCAGAAAATTAGAAACATTGGAGGTAAATTCCAGGCAAAAATGGGTATGATCAAAAATAAAGATGGTAAGGACCTAACAGAAGCAGAAGAGATCAAGAAAAGGTGGCAAGAATATACGGAAGATCTGTATAGGAAGGATAATAATATTGGAGATAGCTTTGACGGTGTGGTCGGTGAGTTAGAGCCAGACGTCCTGAAGAGTGAGGTTGAATGGGTCTTAAGAAGCATTGCTAATAACAAGGCAGCAGGAGACGACGGTATCCCAGCTGAACTGTTTAAAATCTTGCAAGATGATGCTGTCAAGGTGATGCATGCCATATGCCAGCAAATTTGGAAAACACAAGAATGGCCATCAGATTGGAAAAAATCAACTTATATCCCCATACCAAAAAAGGGAAGCACTAAAGAATGTTCAAACTATCGAACAGTGGCACTTATTTCACATGCCAGTAAGGTAATGCTCAAGATCTTGCAAGGTAGACTCCAGCAATTCATGGAGCGAGAATTGCCAGATGTACAAGCTGGGTTTAGAAAAGGCAGAGGAACTAGAGACCAAATTGCCAATATCCGCTGGATAATGGAGAAAGCCAGGGAATTTCAGAAAAACATCTATTTCTGTTTTATTGACTATTCTAAAGCCTTTGACTGTGTGGATCATAACAAACTGTGGCAAGTTCTTGGTGGTATGGGGATACCAAGTCATCTTGTCTGCCTCCTGAGGAATCTGTATAACGACCAAGTAGCAACGGTAAGAACAGAGCACGGAACAACGGACTGGTTTAAGATTGGGAAAGGAGTACGGCAGGGTTGTATACTCTCACCCTACCTATTCAACCTGTACGCAGAACACATCATGTGACGTGCTTGGCTTGAGGAATCCAAGGCTGGAGTTAAAATCGCTGGAAGAAACATTAACAATCTCAGATATGCAGATGATACCACTTTGATGGCTGAAAGCGAGGAGGAGTTGAGGAGCCTTATGACGAAGGTGAAAGAAGAAGGTGCAAATGCTGGGTTGCAGTTAAACCTCAAAAAAACCAAGATTATGGCAACGAGCTTGATTGATGACTGGCAAATAGAGGGAGAAAAAGTGGAGGCAGTGACAGATTTTGTATTTCTAGGCGCAAAGATTACTGCAGACGCTGAATGCAGCCAGGAAATCAGAAGACAGCTACTTCTTGGGAGGAGAGCAATGGCAAATCTTGATAAAATAGTTAAGAGCAGAGACATCACACTGACAACAAAGGTCCGCATAGTTAAAGCAATGGTATTCCCCGTAGTAACCTATGGCTGCGAGAGCTGGACCATAAGGAAGGCTGAGCGAAGGAAGATAGATGCTTTTGAACTGTGGTGTTGGAGGAAAATTCTGAGAGTGCCTTGGACTGCAAGAAGATCAAACCAGTCCATACTCCAGGAAATAAAGCCAGACTGCTCACTTGAGGGAATGATATTAAAGGCAAAACTGAAGTACTTTGGCAACATAATGAGAAGACAGGATACCCTGGAGAAGAAGCTGATGCTAGGGAAAGTGGAAGGCAAAAGGAAGAGGGGCCAACCAAGGGCAAGATGGATGGATGGTATTCTGGAGGTGACGGACTCAACCATGGGGGAGCTGGGGATGGTGACGGCCGACAGGAAGCTCTGGCGTGGTCTGGTCCATGAAGTCACGAAGAGTCGGAAACGACTGAACGAATAAACAACAAAAAGACATTGTGAAGAGGCAAGTTGTGACCCCTCCATTTGTTGTTTATTCGTTCAGTCGCTTCTGACTCTTCGTGACATCATGGACCAGCCCACGCCAGAGCTTCCTGTCAGCCATCACCACCCCCAGCTCCCCCACAGTCAAGTCCATCACCTCCAGAATATCATCCATCCATCTTGCGCTTGGTCGGCCCCTCTTCCTTTTGCCTTCCACTTTCCCTAGCATCAGTCTAGGCTATGTGAGTTAGGTGTTCACACCAAAGCTGCTCAGCTTGGAAGACCTTTGGCATGACACAAGGAGAGTCAAGGCTGACCACCTTCAGCACAAGCCATGGGCAATCTCATTGTGTTCACAGAAGCCACCTAGATGCAGGTTCTTCAACACATGCTGAGGACACTTCAGGCAATCCTGAAGCTCTTGGGTTCCTTTCAATGTTGTCCTGAAGCATAAGGTGAATAGGGCTCCAAAGCAGAAGGAAGGGAAGCAATATGATCCCTAGGTCACTATTAGAAGCAAGGGGACCATGTTGTTTTACAATGCAGCTTGCTTTATTTAAGCTTCATCAAAGCAAAGTTCACCTTTGAAGTTTTGCAAAGCTCTATTTCTTGTAACTGTAAGTAGGAAGGGTAGGTTTAATCATCTCATACCTAACAATATAAAAGTGTTTCAATTTATTGGATAATAGGAGGGTAAGTCCTTTGCAGTTATAAGATTAGTCCTACAATATAAATCATAACATATTACACTGCTCTAAAATCTGGCCCTCTGAAATCAAATATAAATTTTATTTTCCACCACTGTGGAAGATAAACAGTCAAGCACTCCCAAGGTGCAGAAAAAGTAAGATCATTTATGAATGACATGCCAAAGACAAAGAGAAAACTCACAATAGCTTTTGGTGCTCAGAATCAAAACCAGAAGTACTGAAGAAAAAGCAAAGAAATCCAAAAGTAGGAAACCAGAAGTAGAGAGTAAATAGACTTAGAAGAAGAAACGTGAAGTGGGAAGGGTGAAGGAGAGAGTTGGAGAAGAAAGGAAAAAGTAATATGCAAAAAAGTTTTTTTTAATCTATTGTGAGTATTGATATGAAGAATGCAAATCATCTGTGCTCAATTCTGTTATGGCCTTTATCTATCACCTAACTCTCCTAATTATCTAAAGCTGGTCTTCTCTTCATGGAGAAAGGAAAAATAAGCAACGCATGAAGAATATAATTCATACCAATTAAATTAGCTATAGTAATGTTATTATAAACAGCAGTGCTTATTTTCTATAAAGCAAGAACAGGCTATCTGGTTTTATTTTTAATAAATTGCTCTTTCAAGCATTTTGATATCCTTAAGATTCTTCATACACTAAAATCATGGTACAATTGTTCTTGCAAATGTTTGTTTTAAAAGAGAGAAGCAAGACAGATACAACAGTATTTGTTTAGATTTTTTTAATCCCATCTTTATTATTTTTATAAATAACTCAAGGCAGGGAACATACCTAATACTCCTTCCTCCTCCTATTTTCCCCACAACAACAACCCTGTGAGGTGAGTTGGGCTGAGAGAGAGTGACTGGCCCAAGGTCACCCAGCTGGCTGTCATGCCTAAGGCAGGACTAGAACTCAGTCTCCTGGTTTCTAGCCCGGTGCCTCAACCACTAGACCAAATTTGTTCTTAGGGACACCATTGCAAAGCATGAATCAACTGGTTGACCAGCATTGCTGTCATAATTTATTTCAAAAGAATGTTGATATTAATCCATCAAACATAAATCTGCCATAAACAATTATATCATTGATCCAAAACCCCATACATTTATATCTGGAAATTTTCCAAGGCAAGTGCTTCAGAGATCTAAAAATAACAGCCAAAACTTACAATGATGCAAATGTAGATTTAGATTCATATAGTTATGCTTACTCTTTATTTCAAATAATATATTCAAGATTACAAGATTACTGTCAACAGTACTTATGAAGTGACTGAATGAAAGAAGAAAAGGAAGAAAGAAAGTCTGCACCAAAGAGTTAATTATATTTTAACAGAGAAGGACACAAATGAAAGTAAGGAGATACTGTGAAGTTTAAATGAACAAGAGATTAATAAGGAAAAAAAAGTTGCCAATTATTTGGGTAAATGTTGCATATGACTAAGTTATATCTTGACTAATGAAGTCTGAACTGTCAGTCATTCCCAGGAAAGAGATCTTGGCCAAATGAGAATAATGATGACTGTAAATATGTAAATTCCTTAATGAGGATCTTTATGAAAATAACTGAATTGAAAATAAAATCATGCTTTTATGAAAGTAACTGTACAAGCGATTGTAAAGTATACAGTACTGTACTAGAAGTACTGTATACTGTACTGGGCAACGCTTTTGAAAAAGGCATTGTAGTTTTTGAAGAAGGGTAGGAAATGTTCTTAAAGGGTAGGACAATTACATTAAGAGGAGATTTATAAACATTCTTGTCTTCAACTAAGGACACAGACAAATAAGAGGGGACAGAAATTTTAGAGTTACCTAAGATGGTGGCTCAGTGGGTAAGATGCCAGGCTTGTCGATTGCAAGATCGCAAGTTCAGAGGTTCGAATCCCTAGCCCTGCATGCGGAGTGAGCTCCCGCACTCGTCCCAGCTCTTGCCAACCTAGCAATTCGAAAGCATGCAAATGCAAGTAGATGAATAGGTACCACTTCGGTGGGTAGGTAACAGCGTTCCGCGCGCGTCATGCGGCCACATGACCGTGGAAGCGTCTTCGGACAACGCTGGCTCTTCGGCTAACAAACGGAGATGAGCACCGGCCCCTAGAGTCGGACACGACTGCACAAATGTGCGGGGGGAACCTTTACCTTTACTTTTTAAGATGATGCATGTGGGAAAAGGTGACAGAGAAATCTCTCTCACACACATGCACAGAGACAGAGAGAGAGGGAGAGGGAGAGGTGAAACCCTAGGGTTATCTAAAGAAGCTGAGAGAATATTTAGAGCAGAGCTTTCCAAACTTTTCATGTTGGTGACACACTTTTTAGACATGCATCATTTCGCAACACACTCTTACAGCAGGGCATCATTTTGTGACACACTCTTACAGCAGGGCACAAGGCAGGCACTAGGACCTGCGTGGAATCCTGGCAGGTCTCGGAGGCAGCATCAGCCGTGACACACCCAGACACTGCAGCCGACACACTAACGTATCGCGACACACAGTTTGGAAAGCTCTGATTTAGAGCATACAAAAAAGAGTGTGCAATATGTAGAATATATGGCCTCCAACTTAGCTTTACTGGGGGGTTAGGTAAATCAGATCTATGATAGTTAAGCTACCAGTGGCTACTAGTTAATATTAGTTGTTGGAGAACATAAGTGGGAGGGTGTTATTGCCCCATGTCTCTTTGTGAGCATTCCAAAGGCATGCAGTTGACCACTCGGGGGAACAGGATATTGGAAAAGACACAATATTTGACATCATCAGAAGGGTTTGTTTCATGTTCTCATGAGATCTGAAATGACCAGATTCTGGCGACCTATCAAAAAATAATGTTTTCTAATATGCCTTCAGTCTCGGCATACTAGGATTGCAAATGATGGGGAAAAGACACATTGTGTGGTCCTTTATCCTGTGTGATTTAATTGCTTTATAACAAGATGGTTTCCATTTATATTGTATGTGGAGAAAAAGGAGAAAGTGAGAAAAAATAAAACTGGTTGCCAGGCCACAAAGATTATTTTGGTAGGACAAAATGACATCATGATGCTTACACATAATTCTGGTTAATTCAAATAAGACTTTCTTGTTCATGTCTATTTACATTTATAGAATCGTTGCCTTGTGTAGATTTGTTGTTATTGTTCTCTGAATCCATTGTCTGATATCAGCCTGTGATGCCTTTTATTCCAAATGAAAATCAAGAGATCATCCAGTAACATTTTTTTAATGTGAATGTTAACACTTGTGAGGTTTTGGGCACTTACCTGGCTGCCGGCCGACATGCTGGACTCCGAGTCGGAGGAGGAGCCAATCACAGGAGGCAGCAGGCTTGGCGCGAAACAGACTGTAGAACTGGAAATGCTGATTGGCAGAGGCTCAGAAAGAAAGACGCCTCCACCAATCAGCGTGCACCAAAGGAGAGCAGAAAGGCGGGCTGAGCAACGCGAAGCCCGATTGGCCCCTGCTCTCCAAAGGAGCGAAAAACGAAATAAAAGGCCGGCGCGACTTACCGTAGTTGCCGGAGACAACCGTTCTACCTGCTCAACTCCGAAGCCTCTAGACTCCGTGCCGGACCCCGCTCCCGAGGCCTGCCTTGCTGCCGCCCCGGACCTCAATCTAGAGCCCTGCCTTGCCACCGTTCCAGACCTCGTTGACGAGCCCAGCCCTGCTGCCGTGCCGGATCCTGATTCCCTGCCTTGCCTCGCCACCGCGCCAAGCCTTGGAACCAAGCCTTACCTTGCTGGCATGCCAAGCCTCGTGCCAGAAACTCCTCCAGTCGCCGTGTCTCCGTCCCGTGAGACTCCAGTTCCAGGACATCCTTCGGAGCCTTCCCTGTTCCCTGCGGAAAAAGCCAGCACCGGGGTAAGCACCGCCACCTTGCCTGCTCCTCTCCCGACTGCCCGAGCCACCGATTCTCCGTTGCTCTCCACTCCGGAGCCAACTGACACCGGCCAGCAGTGTGCTGCCTTTGTCGGGTCCCAATCTACCCAGACGCCCACTAGCCAAGATCACCAGCCAAGCCCAGCCGACGCCGGTCACCAGTGGGCTGCCTTTGTCGGGCCTCTGTCTACCCAGACGGCCACTAGCCAAGATCATCAGCCAAGCCCAGCCGACGCCGGTCACCAGTGGGCTGCCTTTGTCGGGCCTCTGTCTACCCAGACGGCCACTAGCCAAGATCATCAGCCAAGCCCAGCCGACGCCGGTCACCAGTGGGTTGCCTTTTTCGCACCCCGGTCTACTCAGACGCCCACTGGCAAAGAGCATCAGCCAAGCCTAGCCGACGCCGGTCACCAGTGGGCTGCCTGTGTCGGGCCCCGACCTACTCCCAGCCCTGACAGCCAAGCTAACTCCACGCCCGCGGTCACCTTGCCTGCCACCTCTAGATCGCCGCCGGCTGCAGCATCTATCTCCGCGCCTGCACCCGCTCTGGTCCTTCCGGTTGGGCCAGGAACATTCCCTGGATTTGTTGTTGTACAGTCTGTAGAAGAAGAAGAGGACAGTATAAATTGGGCTGCTTGTGTAAGTGTGTAAATAAAGTCAATTTCAGTAACACTTCCATGTCCAGCCTTAGTCGGAACAGGACAACACTAACGATACAAGAATGGTTAATCAAAAGTCCAAGATAAGTAAAAACTGTTCTTTATTATTTCTACATTTAATGAGAATGTTTGGGATTCTCCCAAAGCACAAAAGCCCAGCATACTTAATTGAAATAGTTTTCCTCACCTAGGATTAAAATGAGGAGTTTCTGGAGATTTAATTAATGAATATTAAACCAGGGAGAGATGTAAGAGACCAAACTGATGTTCAAAAATGCTTTCTGTGGAAGAGTTCTTTTGAGTTACCTTTTATGATTGAGTTTATTGACTACACACATTATAAATAACTAGCCCAGCTGCTTAATATCACTGATAACCTCCTGTTGTTCCTGTGTGTTTCAGAACCCAAAAGACTGTAGGCCATGGAATGTCATTTTCTCAAAGTTTAGCAGATTTCCGCTGTGTGCAATGAACTTTCATTATGTTCCTTCTGACCTGTTAAGAGCTCAGTGACTAAGCAAATCAACAGCAGACCATCCAATGATTCCTAAAGTCTTCCACTGTCCATTTAAAATCATTGTAGCTTTACGAGGGGAAACAATAACAACCAAGCACTGTCCAAGATGTCTCCCAGCTGGGAAACTACAACATACTGCCAGACAGCGGTTCTTTGGATGAAAGTTCATGGAATGAATTCTTTTTTAATCACAGCATAGACATTCAGTGAAATACTCTTTCATTAATGGTCCTAACTGAAAAAAACCACGTATCTGTACAATTCCTGCCCTAAACGTCTGTGGGCACTTCCACAAAAGCTCCGGCTTTGCCCTTCATATTTCTGCATTTTACCAAATTGCATAAACATCCTCAAATCTGTCCTCATTGCTGCACTCTACCTAGCAGTTAAGACAACCCATTTTTATTACAGATGGCAGCACAAAAAATCAGCCAGCACCTTGTCTGTCTTTCTCCAACTATGTTTGCTTTTTAAAGGAAGGGAGAGAAAAAATCACTTTGAATCATCCCTCAAGTGGCCACTGTGGGGAGAGATCAGTAAAACTGTCCTTCTGAGCAACTGGAAAGAAAGAAGATGGCACCATAGTTTTAGATGAAAAGAAGGGAACCTTTGAGAAGCAAGGAAAACAGGATTCTTACCAATAGAAAACCACCCAACCCATTGTTCCAGGGCAAAATAATCCTTACTGCATTTCCTCTGGAGCAATGTTTGAGCTGAAAATGAATCATCTCAGCTTGTAAAGAATATTGAGATGTGGTAGGACAAAGGGGCACAGCCCTGAGCTTGGATCAGCATAATATGCATGTGTAGAAGATGCCTTAATGTAGTAGAACTTGCCTACTAATTTGTTATAGCACTATCAGGGATTCCTATCTCTTCTTAACTTATGTATTGGTTTTCATATATTGGAAGTCAAACCAAGGATGCATCTTTCTGATCCTCTTCCATTCTTTGGCCCTGTTTCGTATCTATCACCTTAACGAGCCAACCAATAAATCCAACTCACAATAGATTCCTTCTTCCAAATGAGGCCCCTCATTGTTTGTGTCTATCTAGTTAAGCCAGTCAATATTCCAGTGCAAACATGTATCTCTATTGGTTGTAGGCATGGAAGACTCTTTCTAAGCATGAATGTGGCTTGCTAGATCAGAATATTTATTCTGTTAAGGTGCTTCTCCTTACTTATGTAAACATCTATTTGACTATGTTCTCTCTGGCAATTATAGATTTATCTATCATGGAGAGCTACAGTAATAGAGAAAACTGCACCTCTTACATGGTGCAGAATCACAGACCAAATACATAAATGTTATCTCTTAAGTATAGTAGGACAATTTTACCTTTCAGAAATGTAATGTTTACTGCTGCATTTTCTTAATTCACAATCTAAAGAGCTCGTTTTTTGGCAAACTGTTTCAAAGTTAGCCTTTAATCGTGATTTGGTTGACTTAATTTGGTCTTGTATTAGTAGTCATAATAGTAAAATCAGTTTTGACCTTGAAATGATGTGTTGCTCTTTTGATCAAACTTTAAACCTGTTCTTGGCTGCAGTAAATAATTTTGCTCCTTTGAGTATTCCCCCTAGCTAAGAAAATAGCTTGGATCTCCCTTCAAAAATAAAATCAGTGCACAGGATCTATTTATCAAATGCAGCATATTTCAGTAGAAATACAGAAATATTAGGGTGTCCTTTTGTAACTTGAAACGACTTTTGATATCGTAACCAGTTATTGACCACTAGGATGGATCATAAATGTGTCATCAGTACACATTTGCAACCTCTGCTAAAACAATTCTTCCATGGCACAGATGGCTTCTCTAGTTTTTAAAAAATCAAACAAAATAACCATTAGTAAAGATGTATCTGAAAAACAATATACATTTCTGAAAATTGTATATTCAAAGGAATCCCTCAATTTGTTTTCCCTCTCTCTTTTTAAGAATGGAGGAATTTGTGGTTAAAACCAAGTATATTGGAGAAATTTGCACAACAAAGAGTTATAGTTTTGTTTTACAAGGTTTCTTGACAACACTCTCTAAGGAAAGTTGCATATAAGAATTCTGTGTGAACAAAAACATGTGGATTTCTTCATACTACCAAATCGAGATAGACAAAATACTGCTTTATTAATGCAGACACTCAAACAGATCATATCTAGACTGACTATCTGCATCGTAAGATATGGAATCCTAAACTTCGTATAAAACCTTTAAAAATATTGAAGTTGAAAATATCCTAAACTTCAAATAAATAATTAAAATTGTAAATATCTATCACATTGTGATATCAGTCAGTGCATACAACTAAAACAGCAGTACAAAACAATAAACTGATCTAGTGAAATGAGGGGAGAAAATGTAACTTGGAAGAGAAATAATATTGACACAGGCGCATACAGATCTCCATCCCAGCTCTATTTACAATTCCTTTCAAGTGGCTATAAAGGTATATATTTGGGGCAGGATTGGAGCCCTACATTCACATTGGCATTGTCTCTTCCCTCCCCCAGTCCACAAATCGGGGGGAGGGGGGAAAGGCGTTTATAAAAAGAAGTCTGCTTATGTGAATACTTCCCCCCCCCCATTTCTTCTCCATGCAATTTTACAGAGAGAATATCTAAATAAGGGAAGGAGGAGAAAGTCCTTCACAGCAAATCTACACCAGTTGGTTCTCACTTGTGATGGCCTTTCCTTTTGTTCTCAGGTGGTCTCATCTCTCAGTATCCTACCCATTTCTCACTTGGAGACTTAGGCTCACTTCAACTACCACACATGGTCCATCGCTTCCTGTTACTGGGGGGGGGGGGAGAGTTTTTCCCCCAAAACCAATCCTGCCAGTAGTCTTCACAGTAGCAGATTTTATCAAGATTTTCATTAGAAAGATGGAGCAAGGCAGGTAGAAATGCTCAGTCTCTTGATACTACTTTTTTGCAACCAACTGTCTCTGTGTTTGAGCAAACTCTTCCCAGAACTCAGAACCATCATTTATTTCCAGTAGGGGCTGGGTTCCAGGAGCTCCTTCCTTAGGACAGAAAATGAATCCTTGCATTGCTAGTTTTTTTAAGCCAATTTTTAATAATTTTTAACCACCTGCCAAGAAAATATGATTGTTATGTTTTGAATCAGCACACTTAGCAGTCAGGGTGGCTCAATGTACTTCCATAGACACCTGAATTTGCCCACAGATCCTGAGCCCATTTGTGAAAAAAATCCCTCTACGAAGCCCAAGAGAAAGCAGACAACAGCATTTACCAGGGGAAGTCAAAACAGGCCAAATGTAAGTGTGTCAGTGTCACATGCACATACAAGGGGATGAGGCTTGGATCATAATGCTGCCATCGGATTGTATATCTACACCTTCTTTCTCCTTACCACTTAGTGGCTCTAAGCACCCAGAACAAATAATATAGCTATCCATTATTCCCATGCAAATTTCATTAATCCTAGAAGGCTATTCTATCGCTAGTAAAGGTGAAGGTTTTTCCCTGCACAGTCGTGTCCGACTCTAGGAGGCGGTGCTCATCTCCATTTCTTAGCCGAAGAGCCAGCGCTGTCCGAAGATGCTTCCGCGGTCATGTGGCCAGCATGATGCGCACGGAATGCTGTTACCATCCCACTGAAGTGGTACCTATTCATCTACCTGCATTTGCATGCTTTCGAATTGCTAGGTTGGCAAGAGCTGAGGCAAATGGGGGAGCTCACTCAATCACGCGGCACTCAGGTCTCGAACCGCCGACCTTCTGATCGACAAGCCTGGCGTCGTAACCACTGAGCCATCTCGCCCCTTCATTCTATCACTACAAATATTATTATCATAATCATTGTGGGGAAAAGTGATTGCTATATTTGTAGAAGCTTTGCACCAGTGGGAGAAGTGTAAGTTATGAATCTATCTATGAAGGTTCTCAGTCATCCAGGTGGAATTGTCTGTAGCTTGAATCATGTCAACTGGATTTCTATTTTCTCAGTGGAAACGTTTCGCTCTCAGTTATGAAGCTCTCAGGAGGAATATTCAGATCAATACAAATTCAATTCTCATTACAATTTATATTAATAAAGCAGTATTTCAGTTTGGTAGATTTGTTTGTCGGTTTTAAAAAGAGTAGAATTTTTAAAAGTTATTTATTTAACGAGCTCTATACTGCTTCCCATTAAAAGAAATCTCGAACCAATTTGCAATTAAAAACTGCAATTACTGCTAAAACAATGGGTGGAAACTCTTTAATAAAAACATACATTAAGATATTTTATAAAATAAAAATTCCAATATAGAATCAACGAGATTAGAAAGTTTGGGAAAATAAAAAGGCCACCCTCTGACGGTCCTCCATGCTGAGCATCGGAGAGCGCAGGCCTGTTCCGTGACTGCTGGCACCATCCTTACTGTCTTTTCAGTGCTGGGCAGACATTTTTATTCACCCGAGTTTTAAATAATGTGTTGATGCTGCTTTGATTTTTAAGCTTTTTACTTGTGCTTTTTATTAATATTTTAACGATAATCTTGTTGATTTTGTATTGTTCTATTGTGTTTTATAATTTGACAGCATCCACCTTGGTCTCTGCACAGCCTGCATGACTTCACAAACCCAACACTATATCATTTAATCTGATTCAGTCAAAACCATCTATTGTAAAATTATCCATGAACCAAAAAGATTATTTCGAGTCATAAGTGATTCCAAGGCAAGGTAGCACAAATTAATTTTCTAGGTTAGTATTAGGTGGAAGAGTCTCATGAATAAACATATAGCACACCCAAGAACTCCACTGAAATGTAAATGAGAATTCTGGGGCCCAGTATCAGTCTCTCGGCCATCCTGTTAACACTGACAATTCAAACTCATTTACAGCTTTAAAAGATTCATTTATTATTGTATTACATTTATATCCTGCTTTTCATCCTACAAATTCAAGGCAGTTCATGTAATTCTCCCCTTTTATGTTCTCACAAAACTTTTGCAATAGGCTAGGCCAAGAAAGAGTGAATAATTCAGAGACCCGATGAGCTTCATGGATGTGTGAGGATTTGAAGCTGAATCTTCTAGTCCATTCTAATCCACTGCATCACATTGGCCTAAGAAGACCACTAGACAATGGCCCTTCCTTGGGACCATCCTATGTCCCAGAGCGGCCAAATTTACTTTAATGTTGCTCTTCCAGCTAGTTTTCAGAGAAACAAACCCTGCACCTGAACAAGAAGGTCCTATTCCGTTATTAGTCCTAACAGCTATTAAGAAAGCATGAATTTGTTTAACTGCTTTTGAAGTAGTCTAAAGCTAGTGGCCATCACAACATTTTATGGCAGGTTATGCATTCCATAAATTAATTATGGATTGCATGAAAACCTATTTTGCCTGCCCCGAAGCTCCTGGAAAATAATTTATTGGGGGGGGGAGAGAGAATGATTTTTCTTAGCATAATTTTTTAACTCTTTCATATCATTCACCATCACCACACTTTTAATAAGAAGTCTTAACTATTGTTGTTTTTTAATCACAGGGATGTTTGTTCATTCCATTCTACTGCCTCCCAGCTTCTAACTTTGTGATATCATTTATGAGATGAGAAAAGCTCAAATCTTGGTTAATAATACAATAAGCTTTTCATGATTATTATTCAAAATTATATAAAAAACAAGATGTCAATTTAGTTGACATTGATGAATATTTGAGTAAACAAAAATTAACTGTTCTCAATTATCAACAAAGACTAACATTAAATAATCCTATAACAACAGAGGAAATGGTAAAGGCTTTTAAGAAAATTAGTAGTGGAAAAGCACCTGGACCTGATGGTTTGTCAGCAGCCTATTATAAATACTTCGAGGATGAATTATGTTTACCTTTGCAGAAGACTATAAATTCGATTTTGGAAACAGGAACCATGCCAGAGACTTGGAAAGAAGCGCATATAACATTGATCCCCAAAGAACAACAAGATCTGACTCTAACTAAGAACTACAGACCAATAGATTTATTGAATAATGATTATAAGATATTTACAACTATATTGGCAGAAAGAATGAAAAATATTCTTAAGAATTTTATCCATCAAGATCAAGCTAGATTTCTACCTAGGAGACAAATCCGAGACAATGTCCGAAATATATTAGATATTTTGGAATATTTGGAACAACATTATGAAAAACAAGCTGCCTTGATATTTATAGATGCTGAAAAAGCCTTTGACAACTTAAATTGGCCTTTTATGTTTAAAGTTTTGGAAAATATGAACTTTGGAGGAAATTTTATTAAGTGGATTAAATCAATATATACTCCCCAATTTGCAAAAATAATTGTTAATGGAGAATTTAGTAAACCATGTGAAATTCAAAAAGGTACAAGACAAGGTTGTCCATTATCTCCACTTTTGTTTATATTGGTACTAGAGGTTTTACTTAGAGACATTAGACAAGATGATGGTATTCATGGTATAAGAATTAAAAAAGAAGTTTATAAATTAAGAGCCTTTGCTGACGACTTAGTCATTACTTTGGAGAATCCACTAGATGGAATTGAATTATTGATGCAAAAATTGAAAGACTTTGGGTCGTTAGCAGGGTTTAAAGTGAATTTTCAGAAAACAAAAGTTTTGACTAAAAATATGGATCATCATCAACAAGAGAAATTGAAAGAAATAACGGGATATTCAATGGAAGAAAAAGTTAAATACTTGGGAGTATATTTAACATCTAAAATGTTAAGTTATTTAAGAATAATTATATTCCACTTTGGATGGATATTAAAAAAGATCTGGATCAATGGAAAAAATTGCAATTATCATTGTTTGGCAGAATTTCAGCAATTAAAATGAATATATTGCCACGAATTTTATATCTTTTTCAAACATTACCTATATTGGCATCAGAAGAACCTTTTAAACAATAGCAGCGGGATATTTCTAAGTTCATTTGGCAAGGGAAAAAACCAAGAATAAAATACAAAATCTTGCAAGATTCAAAAGAAAGAGGCAGAGTAGGTCTACCGGATTTGAAACTATAGTATGCTGCTTGTAGCTTGGTATGGATTAAAGAATGGATAGTGTTGAAAAATGAAAAATTATTGAATTTGGAGGGTCATGAATTAAGATATGGATGGCATGGATATCTGTGGTATGATAAAGTTAAAGTTAATGTGGACTTTAAAAATCATTATATTAGAAGATCATTGTTAAGAATTTGGAATAAATATAAACTAACTTTATGTTTTAAAAGACCTTTATGGATTTCCACGCAAGAAGCATTTCATAGAACAGAAGTAAGAAATAAAGATAAATGGCTGACCTACAAGGATTTTTTAAAAAAAGAACAAGGACAATACATAACTAAAACAAAAGAAGAACTTGCCTTAGAAGGATATACATTTCAATGGCTTTCCTATATGCAACTTGTAGAAAAAATTAAATTAGACAAAAAAAAATTGAATTTGAACAAACTAAATCGGAATTCGAGATACAATTATGTGAGTCTGACGACCACTTAATTGCTAAAATGTACAAATTATTGCTAAAAGGAGAAATGGTAGAGGAACAAGTCAAAGAGTGCATGATTAAATGGGCAAAAAATATTGGCCACAATATACAAATGCAACAATGGGAAGATATGTGGAATAAAGGGCTAAAATTTACTTTGTGCTACAATTTGAAGGAAAACTTTTATAAGATGATGTACAGATGGTATATGACCCCACAAAAACTTGCTAAAATGTATGGGAATGTTTCCAACTTGTGTTGGAAATGTGAAAAAAAAGAGGGGTCGTTTTACCATATGTGGTGGACGTGCGAAGTGGCAAAGAAATTTTGGACTCAAATACATTCATTAATGCAAAATATATTACAAACTCGAGTTCCATTCAAACCAGAATTATTTTTATTGGGAATATTGGAAGAACAAACAGGAAAACAATTTATGAAAATTATGCAATATATGATTACAGCAGCAAGACTTGTTTATGCACAAAATTAGAAAAATCAAATTTTACCTACAATACAAGATTGGATGTTAAAATTGATGGATATGGCTGAAAATGATAAACTAACATGTTTATTAAAAGAAAATTCAAACTATTACTTTCTTAAAGAGTGGAAACCATTAACGGACTATTTGCAACATGCAGGAGCGACAAAGCTTATATGGGGTTTTGAAGATTAAATTATGGATAAATTGATATATTAGACAAGAAATGTTTTTAAATGTTATATATAGAGCTAGCATGTATGATAAAATATTTTTTAAATTACTATGACCAGAGATAAATCGGAAGTTGACCAATTTCTATGTCTTATCTTTTCCTTTTTTTTCTTTACTTTTCTACACTCTTTTTCTTCTTTCTTTGATTTGTATTTGTATTTCTTTTTCATTTCTACCTTTTAACTATGTATATTAAAAACTTTAATAAAATTTTGGGGAAAAAAAGAAAAGAAAAGCTCAAATCTGCACACAGCATTCCAACACGGCTGCAACATAGATTTATATACTATATAGAATTACGATCCTGGCTTTTTGGGTCTCAGTTCCTTTCCCAGTGATCCCTGGCCTGGGATTTTGTTTTCAAAACTGCTTCACACTTTGTTGATTTTTCAACTGTTTTCTCTATCACAACTGCATTTTAATTTTACCTGTGATTAAGGATTTTGGTGCACCAGTTGATTCTTTTTTAGATGGACCTCCATTTGTAATGCTGTTTGTTGCCCATTCACCCATAACTAGATATCATCTCAGAGCTCTCTCCAGTTGATTTGGATTTTCACCCACTATAATTTGACATTATCCAAACCTTTGCAGCTTTGCTCTTCATCCTTGTATTAAAATTATTTATTTAAAAAAATAATGAGGAAGCATCTCAAAACAGTCTGTTGAGTGACATGCCTCAACCTCCCAATGTGTATTTTCCTCCATTAAAACTAATCACTTCCCATCTTTGGTCTCCTCAGGACGAGTCACATGGTCCATGGTTCTCAAACTTTTTCAGGCCACTGTTTAGCTTTTTTTTAAAAAAAAAAAAAAAAACTAGAACTTCTGATGAAGAGGCAAAGCTCTAGTGATAGAAAATTGGCTGTGTTCAACTTTTTTTTTTGCCTTAGTATCTCACATCAAGTTCTCACAGAACTCTAGTTTGAAAAACCCTGACATAGTCTGCCCATATGATCAAGTTATTTCTGGGTAATCAAGTCAGTTCAGGTCAATTTGCCACAGCATTAATATATATCTAGATCACTATGGGAAAGCTTTGATTGAAGAATAAATGATAAAAACCACAACACAGCACGTAGAAAAAAGAAAGAAAAAAAGAAAAGAATATAGTATAGTAAAGAATATAGTAAAGAAAGAGAAAAGGAATATAAAAAGAAGTGACTTCCAACCTTCATCACAAGTATAAATATTTTTTGTAACTCTTCACCCCCTCTTAGCTTACAACCAATGATCTCTTAATCCCATATCCCATCACTTATCTATAGACAAATCCATAAAGCATCATCTTTTCAGACCTACTGTCAGCAGACAGTCTATTAAGGGTTACCAGAAATAACAACATATCTTATTTTAATCTTGATTAAATTAGCCAACTTTATATTCCTTCCTTTTACTTCTTAATCTTTAGTTCATTCAAATAATGTCATAGAATTTGATTTCTTTTCATTTCTTCTTTGTCTCTTCTCACAAGATTCTTCAAAGCTTTAACAAGCCTCTTTTGTAAATCCAATATAAAAAATTATCCAGGTCGCTCTCTTGGTTTATTATTTGTATTTCACTTTTGATTTTCAAAACATCAACCATCAACAACTTCCAGAACACGGCCACACAGCCCGGAAGACCCACAACAGCCATTGAACTCCGGCCGTGAAAGCCTTCGACAATACATCAACCAGTTTCTTTTGTATGTCCAGTGAGACATCCTTTTCCATGTCATTCTCGTAGCCTGTCATGTGTAGATCCACTTTCGATGCCATGTCAATCTTGTCAAATAAAACTTGTTCCTCATCTGCCATTTCTTCCATAACATCTTTTGGACACAATCTATTCATAGTAGCAAACAACGCTATTGACATTGTTGATACTAACTTCTAATTCCATTTTTCAAAAGTGTCCCTCAGTATTTTCAATGTTGTAATGTTTTGCGTCATAAGTCCCAGTTAATTAGCTGACAATCAGACTTGTGTATTTTTCTCCAGTAGCTAAAATCTTCCCTCTGGTGTCCAATTTTTAAAATTACTTATTGTTATTGTGTCTTACAAAAGTCCAAACAAATCTATTTCCCATTGGAAGGATTCTTTATAATTAATTCCAAAAACTTATTCCAAATTTATCTGGACCCTTAATCCATTTATAACTTTCTAAGATCAAAGTCTTATTTAGCTTTTTCTGTTTATTTCAATTTTTTAAATTCTTAAGCTTGTGATTAAAATTTTCTTTCGTTAAGGATTGAAGGCAAACTCACCCGGCATTTTCAGGCTTGATGATCCGAAGGTCTCTGATAGCTTAAAAGTAGTTAGCAAGCTATTTCTGAATGTGATTAGAAAAGGAAGTTTGCGAACTTAGTGTCCTTTAAAAGGCGCCGACCACAGTTGTGAGCAAAATGGTTATTCCCGTCATCTCCCAGTGCTCAAAACTCGTCAGGGACTGCTGTCTTGTGGTCTCCTCATGAGGAGCAACTGTTCAGAGCACATGTGGGCAATCTCCCATCCTTTCCTTGTCTGGAGAGATTCCAAAGAGCTGGTCTAGTCATCGGTTCTTTGTTCTTTGCCACGGTCATCAGCTTTTCGCTGTGCCATCTTAAGTCTGACTTTTCTTCCTCCAGAAGTCATCACAGCACTTTTCAGACACATTATCATCTGTCCTACACTACACTACCAATGTCAAACTCTTTTTGACATATTTTGCCCAGCAATTTGGGGGGGGGGGGAAGTCATGGATTCAACAGGTTTGCACCATTTTCCATAACTGGAATTAGAAGGGGGGGCATATTTTACCAGTTTGATTTCTTCAAACAACCACTCTTATATTTCACCACATCCCCCTTTTTCTCATTGTGGTACATAATTTGTCACAGTACTTACATAATATGAGAAAGCATGACCTGAAACGAATATGCAGTTAATTATAGCTAAATGAGAAGAAACTAACTGCTGACAGATCAAGAAGTATGAATTTAAATGTTCCATTAACTATGGAAAAAACCCTCTGGTTCCAATGTAGATCTGGCCACATATCATAACAACCTCCATGTAGGACCTTGTGAAATATCTTCTGCATGGAAAGTATTTCCCATGGAGTGATGCAATTGCAGATATTTGATTGATTGATTGCACAGAGTAGCCTGATTCTTCTTTTCTCCATTTTATCCTCAGGAAAAAATCTAGTAAGATAGTTCAGGCTGCAAAATAATGCCTGACCAAGTTCAACCAATTCATCATGGGTTATTTAAACCTGAATTCCTTTGGTTCTCATCCAACACTAGCTTCTATATCTCTCATCATATCACAGACAGGCAATCTGGAGCATGCAAGCTCTCCCCATCAGAGCAATTTGTACAGCTAGATTGTTTCAAGGGATCTTCCCCCCCCCCAACTTTTTTTTTTTTTTGCAATAAATATATACCATACTAAACTATGGGCCAGTTAGGATGTAATGTCAAGTTATGTTTTGTTGTTATGAGAATGAACATGCATGATTAGACCTTGGTCTGAGATTCCAATTTAATTTTGTCTAGTCTTCTGGCTGAAGAAAGAAACTGTAACTGCATAGGAAAAGAGGGCTGTGCATCCAGGCCTCACCTTGTATGTATGCACTGTATGTATTTTGTATGCCGCCCAACTCCCAATGACTCTAGATGGCTCAAAAGCAATTTTAAAAAATACAATAAGGAACAGAAATAAAGAATAAAAGGTAGCAAAGATGACAGAAATTGAACTGGAACAGAAAAAAGAAACTGACTCATACAATCCAAGGGGCTTATGCATATCCCCTTACCTTCCTATATTCAATGGCAAGGTTGGAACATGACAACTAGCACTCATATGAAATTACTGAATACATAATGAGACTTGGGTAAAAGAATATAGGTTGTATTACATAATATATGTGATCAGCTGATATAGAATGGAGAAGTTGGCTATCACTACACATTTATATGGAAGCAGCTATAACAAATCTAGATGATGGTGATGATGGTGATGGTGATGGTGATGGTGATGGTGATGGTGATGGTGATGATGATGATAGGAAAAGGCTGAAGTTATTGTTGTCAAATAAGAGAACATGGAGGGCATTAGAGGCAGTGTTAAGGCCTAGACTGAAAAGAGCAAACTTGTTATAAAAATTATCCAGAGGTGGTCAGACTATAGAGGTGGCTTGATTCTAAGTGACTCAGCTATCACAGAGCTATTTGAAGGCAATCCCATCCTTATAAGACTTACTTCATGATGTACTGTACTTAAATTAGAGATCAATGTGGTGTAGTAGTTTAGGTGTTGGACCAGCACTAAGGAAGCCCATATTCAAGCCCACCCTCAACCAAGGAAGTTCACGGGGTGACTTTGGGCCACTTGCTCTTGCTCTCTCTCAGCCTAATGAACCTCATAGGGTTATTGTTGGAGGTGGGTAATGGGAGGAGGAAATGCTGTGTACCTGTCTTGAGCTTCTGAACAAAACGCAGAATGTGGATGAAATGAATAAATGGGCATATTTTATTGTCTTGGTTAGGTCTGAGCCCATGCTCCACCAGTCTTCCAGCATTGATGAGTCACACATTGTGCTTCTTCCAACAAGATCCTTTGAAGTTCTCCAACAGGTCCCAACCATTGTCAGCAAATGAAGCAGGGAAGATGGGGCAGTAGCTACTCTATTGTTTATGACAGAACTTACATTGCATTCCTCAGTTTTGCTTGCAGGTGCGAGATGCGCTGCAGTGAACCTGGGGCTGGTTGCAGAAAAAAGAACTGTGGTAGGGTGCTTGGGATAAGTTCCTCATTAGAGCTGTACCACACCCGTTTCTGTCTTGCCTCCCATGATACAGTATGATATATAGAATATACCTTAAAAATAGCATCTTGGTGACAAGAGGCAGGAAGTTACTGTACTACATGTTACTCATTAGGGAGGAATACCAAGGGAAGGCAGTTGCCTTCTTGTTCTGCTGCTTGGCTTCCTGGAAACATCTATTTGTCCTGGTAGGAAAACAGATGGTGGACTAGGATATAAGGTAGGAAAAAGAGAGGATGTACTGAGCTTAAATGTTACCTTTATTTACTGACCCTATTAACCTCCCTAGAACATGTTTGTTTGCTTCTTTTAATTTCCAGGGAAGCAGTCAAATAAGAATGAAGAAAAATACATTATTTTTCTGTGACTTCGGTGGCAAACGTTCTAGTGCCAAATGTAATTGTTATAGAGGACCATGAAAATAATATTGCTAAAGACAGCAGGTTGGAAAGGATCCACCCACAGTCTCCACTTGCAGTCTCTTGGGCTGCTATCAGCTGTGGCTCTATCCTAGACACTTGGAGTCTTGTCTACAAGTTTATTATAAACGTTGCACAAAGGGAGCAACAAAAGACTATTCTGACACATTCATTACCGTAAGATGCAAATGAGGCTTGAGACCATCTTTCCAGCAACGGCGTCTCACCACTGAGTAAGGCAAGACTTCTCTGTATGTTTTGGCACTGTCCAGTTTTGCTATTGCTTAAGCCAGGGATCTTGGAATGTCGCACTAGGTAGCTGCGCCTGGCTGGCCTTGCCTGGACTTGGACTCCTTAGCATTTGGATGAGAGGCTGCCGGGGAAGGCCAGAGCTGTAGGCTAGACTGGGAAGCAAAATGCAACACCAACGTAGCTTGGAAGAAGGCAACAGCAAGCCTCTTCCATACTGATGCCAGGAAAGCTGCAGGGTAGTCCCCCGGAGTCTTTACCTTTGTGCTCTTGGGAGAGAGCTGGTCTTTTCATTCAACTAAAATGAGAAAAATAATTCTAGGCCCAGCTTCCTGCCCCATTTTATATGGAAAGACTGATAGTATGTGCATATGTCTAAATCAGACAAAAAATGAACCTTGAAGAAACAATGTATGTTTTTTGTGCCAGGAACCATCTGTCCTGACTGCTGAAAAGTGAGTCAAGAGTGGCACCTACTGGCCATTTCATACATAATTTTGGAACGCGTAGCTCGGTCGAGCTAACCTGCAGCACAGCAGTAATTCATTTCTCTTCTCTTAGCACTGGGCTTGTGATTGCCCTCTCGCTCCGGACTGTTGCCAGTGCTCTGGGAGGCCACTTTTCCCCCTCCGCAAATGGTCTTCTAGAGTTCTAATGCACGCTCTCAAGAGGTTGAATTCCTGCCACGGCAAGGAAGACATGATTGCATGAAGCCCCCTACTGTTTTTATTATTATTCAGATTTCAGGTTTGACACATCATTATAATGATCCCATCTCCTACTTTACAGAGGAGAATCCTCTCTTGGAAGGGCTGCTCAGCCCAGTTCTGGCTTAAACAATAAAGAACCAGAGAAGGGAAGGGCCCTCAGTAACTAAGGGCTAGAGGGTAGCTGGTTCAGGTGCACAAGCCACAGTGCCCTGGCAAAGTCAAGAGAGGAACAGATCTGTTTTAATAGCACTATATCTCTATGTACAGCTATAACTTTAAATTGGTATGTGCAAACTTTAGATAAATCTGTGTCCTCTCTGGTTCCTTTTTTTTTGGGGGGGGGGGCGGGCGCAAAACATCAGAGGCATACCTGGGTCCAATAAACACATACAAAAGACATAAAGACATTTCAAGTCTTGGCACCGCCACACAGGGAGTAACAGCTCCAGTCTACTTCTATTATGCTTGATCACTTGAAATGTGTGGTCATTAGTGACTAGAGTCTTACAGTCTTTTTAGGAGGCAAATATGGAGAGTGGGTGAGAAAGAAAAAGTGCTTAGTGAAATCACCTTTAAATCAAGACTATAATTTCATTTTCTGTGCCTGCAGTAGACCATTCTGAGAAACATTTTCAAGTGCAGTCATGACACCTTTTTCAGAATCAGCTTTGGCTGTCTCCTGCCCCCGTCTCCCAAATTCTCAGCTGAAGAGCCAAGTCTGTTAAAAATGATTTAGATGGTAGCAATGCAATCTTGGCTGGAAGAGCAGCCTCTGCACTTATGTCAGCAAAGACTTTGCTTTCAGGACCTAACCTGGCTGCCTAAAAGGAAACTTGCCTTCCAGATGTCATAGTAACTTCTTAGGCCAAGTTTCCACAGGGGGAAAAAAATCCATTTTATTGAAGACCAAGCCTCTTGGTGTAAGTACTGTATATAAGTATATGATTCTCCTCCGGGCAACAGATCGTGCCACAGCTTATCACTCTCTCACTATATATGTTGCTTCTTTGTGCGCAGAGTATGCCAACAGGCCATTCCAGTAAGGGTTCACACAAAAGAAAATTCCTGGCATTTTTGAGGATATGGAATCTCTTCCCAGAGCTTTCTTGAAATCTTTACGGGCTTACTGCAAACCAGATAGAAAAAAATCTTCAAGTTAGAATAAGTTAAAATGCCTTATTTACCTACCAACATTTTTTCCAACATTAAATCAGAAGAGATCAAAAAGTGTCTGCCGCGTTATATCTTCCACTCAGCCCATAAGTGTTCAGTCTCAGTGGGAAAAGGAATCTAATTTCTCTTGAACTCCAGTTTGGCACCCCTTTGCATTTGTGAGGCAGACCCTAATATGTAAAGCAAAACTGGATTAAAAAAGAAAAGAAAATGCAACATTCCAACAGGCCATTTTTAATGCTCCCCCTTTCATAACGTCTTGAGTTTCCATTGCTAACGATATCTTGGCAGTGGGTTGTAGATGACATAAATATATGGCTATTATTACTATTCCTAATAGTACTTTTAGTAGTGTTAGTAATAGTAGTATCCTACCTAAACTCTGTGTGGTTGGATGCAAGTTGTTCCCCAAAGTCTGCATGCTACCTTTTCCAGCTACTTGGTTAGTGGGAATAGAGGCACCATGTCTGATGACTGAAAGACCAATGAGAGGACAAGAATGACATTTTGGACAGGATTTGCTACCCAGGGCTTCCTAGTGCCTTACAGCATCTTCTAGAGTCATGTAACCATTTTTCTGCCAAAATAACAGTAATAAGGCTTGATCTTTTTTCAACAGCAATTAGGTGATGCCCTTAGTCACTGGTGAAGAAATAGTATTTCAACCCACATTGATTCCCCTCCCCACCCTCTGTGATCAGGCTTTAAATTATCTCCCCTTGTTGTCAAAAAGGGGAGCTTTTAATCTGAAAGTTTCTAATCGAAGAGAATATTTGTAGCCCAGGGTTGAAGGAAACAAAAAGGCCAGAACACCTCCTTATCAGCAATCAACACCCAGATAAGCAAAGATTAACACCAGGATCAACACCAGACTAACAATCAAGCAGTATACATACAATACCCTAATCAAGGAACTACCAACTCAGTCAAACAATCAAGCAGTAAACAACAGCCTAATCAAGGAACTACCAAGGAGAGAACAACACCCCCACCAACACTGTCAGGGCAAGCTACTGTTATATAAACAGAGCAAACCCCACTCCCTTCTAGCACTGAAGATGTTGCCTAGTCGGGCAATGAAACATCTGCAAGAAAACAACCAAGCTCAGAGAGCACCAAGGACTCCACTGAAAGTTTCTCTCTGTCTCTCTCTCTCTGAGAGAGGGAGGGAGGGAGGGACTAGTCTCTGCAGTTCTCTTGGCAATATTTCGGAAGTGGTTTGCCATTACCTTCTTCTTCCTAGGGCTGAGAGAGAGTGACTGGCCCAAGGTCACCCAGCTGGCTTTGTGCCTAAGGCGGGTCTCATGGTCTCCCAGTTTCTAGCCTAGTGCCTGAACTAGTACATCAAACCGGCTCTCTAGTATCTGGTCGCACATCATGCTAAATTGTCTACAGTAGGCTGCCATCTGGATTTTTCTTTGCTGATTTCATTTGGATTTTGGTTGGGAAGTTGTTACTGTTTATGGATGCCTGATTTATATTACTGTGGACATTTGATGTTACGTATTTTTGTTTGTTAGCTGCTGGGAGTCCTAGCAGATGGCTTAGTACGATGTGGGAATCAAGACTGGGTAAGAACACCAAAGTCTCCATGCCTATAAGTGAGATTTCCTGCTGACTTCTGGCATGTGACCTTTGACATTCTTGTTTGAAGCCAGTTCAGTTCTTCACCAAAAGAAGTTCCCCACTATTTGTGTAAGTAAACAAACCTGTTTCTCTTGGGTTCCCCAGAAGCTGCTGACAAAATGATATCATTTTCCCCTGTTCCTGGCTTACAGGTTTCTAGCAAACACATGGACACGAGCATGTCAGAATATGCCGACTGTGTCCGCTTTCCTAACAGCTTGACCCATACAAGTAGTACTTCAGCCTTTGCCAGTACACATGGAACTAAATGAATAAATATGATCATGAAGCTGTGAACATAAACACTTCTCAAGATCATTATGGCATTGCTTAATTCAACTTTTTGTAATGAGACGGAAGAAGGTCAATCGAAGGTTATTTATGGTAATGGAAAAATATCTGGCTGGCACATTTGATGGAAGGTATTGGCAATATTTTTGAAAATAGCTAAAAACACGGAACGTATGGTTTTTATAGAAAAGAAAGAGCTATTGGCAACATCTTGAACTGAAGACAACTCAGTGGAAATTTCTCCATTCTGAAAAAAATAATGTAAAAATCTGGTTATTTGATCAGATTCTGTGACAATATACTGGCATCTAGTGGACAAGACAGAGAAATTTAAAGGCAATTCAGGGTTTTGAGCCCATCCAGAGCAGCAAATAGTTCGTGTGTTTGGTTTCCTTTTGCAAGTGACTTAAAGCTGAAATGTTTGAGGATTTCTATAACATCTGCTGTATATACAGTACACTTTTCTACGGGAGAAATACATATTATGGAGAGTCAGAAATACTATACAGAGGTGAGATTCAAACTGCAAACTAAAACAGTTTTGTGCCATTAATCTTTAGTGATTCATTCATTCCAGCCAGATCAAACTAGTTAGACTTCTGCTTTGCAATCATATATACATTAGTTTCCATGTCTCCCATGTGTATGAGATACAAAACACAGAAATCTATGAAGCGGTGATCTATTCATTGCTTATTCCGTATTTATTCCGTATTATTTAGACCCAGGTTAAAGCTTAACCTATTTAAAATGTCTGGTTTTGCTTTTAAACATTTTATAAAACTTACTGCAGTTTAGGACTATAACATCTGGGCTGCCAAAACCTGGACTACTAGATAGCAGCCAACAGTGAAGTATCTCTTTGCCGCCATCTAAAGATCATCCAGATCTTTGCAGCCCAGAACGGTAGACTGCAGAGTTCAGCTCTTCATTCCACTGTGGTCATCTTCAGTCTGCCATTTCTTCCCCGGAAGTTGCCTCCACTTAGATCTCTAAAAGAAATGTGTGGGAAATAGATGTCTCATCTCTCGTTCTAATGCACATGCATAAGCATTAAAGCATTCTGCAATGTGCAGACTACCATTTAAGAGACTGGAGTTAGAACTACAGGGATTATAGGAGCTGTGGAATCACTGGCAGTCTAGTCCAGAACAATCATAACAGAACGCATCCACGAACACCAACTAGCAGTCAGAAGACAGGATGAAAACTCTTTAATCTCACAACACATGGACAGACTCAACCATACTTTCAACTGGGAAACTGTGAGCATCTTAAACCAAGCCAAATCCAAAAAACACTAGAGAATTCCTGGAAGCTTGGCACTGAGACAAAGCAGCCATCAACAGACACATAGAGGTAAACAACATTTACATACCATTCTTAAGAGACAATAGAAAAGCCAGAAAACCAGAACACCTCCTTGCCAGCAATCAACAACCAGATAGGCAAGGATTAACACCAAGATTAGCACCACAGGAGCAATCAAACAACACAATAGACCCTAATCAAGGGACTATTAACTCAGTCAATCAACCAAGCAGCAAACAACAACCCAATCAAGGAACTACCAAGGAAGTACAACACCCCCACCAACACAGGCAGGACAAGCCAGGGTATATAAACAGAGAGCAAGTCCCACTCCCTTTTCGCACTGAAGATGTTGCCTAGCCTGGCAATGAAACGTGTGCAAGAAAACAACAAGGCTCAGAGAGCACCAAGGACTCCACAATCATAACTTTCTCGACTGGAATTTGGGGAGTTGCAGCCCTAACATTTCTGGTGAATCCCAGGTTGAAAAAGTTGGATTAGGATGAGGATCTATGAAACTTGGAGAGACACAGGAAAGGAAAGTGATGAGCCAAAGGGCATAAAATTAAACATCCTGATGCAATAACAGCTTTTTTTATAAAGCCCTGCCAGATTAACATGAGAAATCAAGCATATTCAAACTGCGGTGTTTATTTCTTTTTGCTAGTCCTCGCATGGTTTAAAATACTTTAATGCTTCATCCAGATATCCTTCAAACTTCTCTTATGTCTGCGTCATAAACTATGCTGGTAAACATTCTTTGCCATCCCCACACATATATGGAAATATATTTGTAGGGACTTGGTGGGTTTAAAGATAAGGTATTAAGAACTTGTCTTGTGTTCTTTGAAATCCCTCCTTTCTGTGAATTCTTTGGCTCCCTCTCCTAGGCCTAAGCTAAATGGGATGTAGGATGTTCCACTTGAATCTCCTGGCATTTTTTCTTCAGACTTAGAAACAGGCTTTCCAATATGATGTTCTCCAGATACCTTGACATCACAGCACCCCAAATTCCCAACTAATTTGGCTGGGACCCTATCATTGTGCTGGCTGGGAATTCTGACCAGCATATCTGGAAGGCACCAAGCTGGGATAAACTGATTTAAAAACAGCGAGTGGGATAATCCTTACTTACTTACTTACTTACTTTCTATTCAAACTACTACTTAAACTTCAAGTTACCAGTTTTTCAACCAGTCTTTATCATCAGAGCCAACACCAGTGGGGGCATTTATTTATTTATTATTCATATTTCTATGACCACCCATCTTCCCCAAAAGGCATCCTCACACCAGACTTATTTATATCTAGCCTGGACTCACTCCTCATCACCATCATTGCTTTAACAGCAATACTGCCAATGCTAGTAGAAGCCCCTTGTCTCCAGCCACCTGCTTGGCATTCTGAAATGAACTTACCTGGTGCCAGAGGTATGTATGTATGTATGTATGTATGTATGTATGTATGTATGTATTTAATTAATTAATTAATTAATTAATTAATTTATATGACCGCCCATCTCCCCTCATGGGGAACTCTGGGCGGTTATCTGGAAGGATGCTGTGGGCATTGATTGGACAGCTGCCACGTTCTATTTCCTGCAATACAATGTTCAGTGCCTAATGTAGGATGCTGTACATCTAATTGTGAGAAATTGAATGTATCAGACATCTGGTGCCCCTAAAAGTGGTTTCTAGGCACTATACCTCAATCCTTGTATGTGCTCCTGATTCAGCAGGAAACCTTTTGTTGTTGTTTATTCGTTCAGTCGCTTCCGACTCTTCGTGACTTCATGGACCAGCCCACGCCAGAGCTTCCTGTCAGCCGTCACCATCCCCAGCTCCCCCAAGGTCGAGTCCGTCACCTCCAGTATATCATCCAGGAAACCTTTGCACACCCCTAATCTGAATCAGGAGCAGATATTCTGTAGGGATCAAGGTGTAGTACTTACTGTATCAAAACAGAAACATTTTCTGTCCATTTTCTCCCAGTATGCTCTGTGTAATAAACAGTCATTTGGGGACAAAAGCAGCAGCTGCTACCGGTCTGATCGAGCCCCATAGTTGCTTTTCCTTCAAAAGAGAAGCAGCAAAAATGCACTTTTTAAAAAAGAGAACAACATGATGAGACTTGACAGCAGCAACAGGCAAGTGATGAACATCTTCCTGGAAAGCAAAGCAACCTCCATCCTTAAAGCCAAGTTCCAAAGAGGATTCAGAGGCGTTTCTGGCCTTCCTCTGATTCCTCATCCCAGCAGAGGGTCAGGACAGCCTGTAGATCAAGCCTTGCCTCTCCATTCATCACCAAGTGGGCTTTCACTACCAGTGGCTATGCTGATTTGGCAGAGATAATTTTTCCTAACCATTGCAACATCCCATGTAGGCAAGTTTTCTATTCTGATAGACTCACCTACCTTATATCCTCTAGCTGTCCCTATTTCACTTATGTCATTCTTTTTAAAAAAAAAACCATTTTTTAATCCCACTTTTTTTTTGCTCCTACACAGCTCATTCTTAGGCATTTTATTTCCCCTTTGAGCAGTGATTTATATCTATTCATAATTAAAGTCATATTTTCTCTTTGCTCCCCCCTAAGATCCACAGATTCCCATGGCTGGGTGTGATTCAATACATCTGCTCAACAAAGTGTTGGTCCAGCTGCGACTTCCCTATCTAGACATTGGGAAACATTCACTCTATTTTTTAATGCTAGGTCTCAGTTGGTTTTCAAGAATAAAGCCAACAGGACTTTGGTAATTTCAGTTCCACACCAAAAAAAATAATTAATTGATAATTTTAAGGACTTTTTTTTTTCCAATTACACCTAGCCACCACACAACATACTCTGGCAACATCTTTAGTCTGCTGATGTCAGGCCCAGCTCAAGAACAATGAAGAATCAATCCAGTCAAACTTCAGTTCTTTATTTGCTCACACCGTATAGCCAGAATCTTGCCAGACTAAAGCTACTCTACCTACCCTAAGGGGAAATAACCTGGGAAGGCTCTAGGGCGGGGCTATTCTGAACCTCTTGGTTTTCCCACAACTGCCCTCTGGACTATGTTTCCTCTTATCTCTTTCCCCTTCTTGGAATGTGCTCCCTCCTTCCTGAGAACCAGTGACACTGCCGAAATCCACCACATCACCTCCCCCTTCCGAGACACATTCCATAACAGCTCCGTCCCCATGATGTGACCTTCATCTTATTCCCAGCCCGTGGGTGAGACAGATTTTAATCGTCCTTGGATGTATGGGTGTCAAGGTAAGATTTTCCCCTTATTCTGACACCTTCCAAGGGTAACCTCAAGGTGTATGAAATCTGGTACTTTTGTCATGCATTACCCTGGGGAGAAATCAAGGACTAGCAGTGACTGGGCACAAAGACAAGAGAAGCAGGTAGCAATCACCAAATGTCAGGCTGGTATGGGATTTTGGCTGACTCGAGGATGGGTGGAGAGCACTCTAATTCAGCAGTGGAGAAAGCCTTGTTACTCTTACTGGGCTTAGGTTAGGCCTAAGTCATTGCTGCTAATAAATATGATGTTATTAGCTGGCATTTTGCTTTGCAGCATGCCAGCTTTCACTTTATTTCTCATTAAAAGAATGTTTTAAAAATATAATCTGATAGAGAGGAAGCTTAGTGGGCAACAATAAAGGTGTGTATGGGCATCTTTGAGTTGGTATTCCCATTCTATACTCTGGCTGGAGCAGCGCAACACGTCACAGAGCTTTACTAACTTAAGAAAGATCTACTGCTAATCCATAAGTGGGGATATTTTCAGCAGTTGAATTCTGCTTGCTGTGCCACTGATACACCAGAAAAGGTACGTTATAATGATAGATGCTGACTGGGGGAATTCTGGGAGTTGAAGTCCACACATCTTCAAGTGGCCAAGGTTGAGAAACACTGGCATACACTGTATATGGAAAAGCAGTATGCAAATAAAATGACTAAATGCAAGCTTAGAAAAACCATTAATTCCATTGCTGGAAACAATAAATGAAAGGATCAAGGCACCCATGTCCCAGCAGATACAGAAGTAGCAACGGGGACAGTTTGGAGGCAACTGACCACAAAAAGAGAGAATGAACAAAACGTCAGCAATCCAAATTGGAGGAACGCTTTCTGCCTTGCACAAGTTAAGGCAGCTGTCTAGCCCATATTTGTGGATGAATTCTGAAGTCAAAAAAAGTTACAAAACTATTTTGCTCTTGAGTTTGTTCAGAGCAGAACACCATAAATTGCTGTGGTTCCGTTATGTGTCCTTTATTTTTAGTTTATTATGCAAGAATTTTCCATTCTTAAAAAAAGTTTTCTATGGATGCATTTATTTATCTAACCCCACCCCACCCTCCCCCAGTATACAGAACTTTGCAGAATACAAAAAGAAAGGTCTTTCTCTACTAAAAGACTGGAAAAAAATCTAAGGATAAAAATAAACAACCCATTTATTATAGGAGCTTCACACTGGTAAGCCTCATTCCATGCTTCTGATGGGCCTAGCTGCTATGCTCCTTTCCTTTCCTTTCCTTTCCTTTCCTTTCCTTTCCTTTCCTTTCCTCTCCTCTCCTCTCCTCTCCTCTCCTCTCCTCTCCTCTCCTCTCCTCTCCTCTCCTCTCCTCTCCTCCCCTCCCCTCCCCTCCCCAACTTCTGCACATGTCAAAAATATTCTGGTTCAATGTACTTCTTTCCATCAGGCTGTACTTAGACTCTCCATGGGCTGCAGCAGGACTCTATCCTAAGCAGTGCAACCTGTACCTGTCTAACACTAAAAGAATCTGGAGCTGTGGAGGAGCTTATAGTGCTATCCATCCATGTCTCTTCTGAAGCAAGCCCTACTAAGATTAAAAGGGCTTTCTGCAGGGAAGGGGGTCTAACATTGGAATACAATCTCTTCTATGGGTACTTCTGCACTGCCTTTGTTTCTACTCCCCCGTTTCTCAAAATCATCTTGAAGACCATGGCAATGAATCAGACTTGCGGAGTTAAACAGAAACATAAAGCTTCTAACTTTTAGATTCTTCTCAAAATTACTTTTGTTGTCCTAATCAGGCAGTATTTCTCTTTTCTTCTGAATAAAACAGCCTGCCTGTTGAGGGCCTACAAATAACGAGCCCCTGCCCATTTATGAAAACAGGAACATAACAGTGACAATGAAAATTAATAAAAAATAGTAACAACAAATTATTTCATCCTTTGGTAAAATTGAAGAATTTGTGAAATGGGACTGGCAGAGTTATATCTAGAGACTAGGGCATGGTCTACCAACGGCTGGCATCTCAGATGTGAATAAGACAAACAACGGTCTTTCTTAATATGTGTGGCTGTTATTTGTTTATTTATTATTTAAATTTATATCACCGCCCATCTCCCCCAATGGGGAACTCTTACAAAGTGTTTTACAGGGAACAAAAGTTCAGCATGTTGGACAATATTTTGTCTGATTATTATATACTCTAGCCAAATATCACTGTGGAACATTTCCAATGACAGGACAGGTAGAGAAAGTGAATCTCAATATGATCTCAAAAAGCTAACAGCACATTGCTTTTAGAAATATTCTAGAAAAGATGCTGAAAGTTTTCTTTGTGGTGGAGACAATGTGGAAATTGAGTTACTGGCAGATGCAGATCTTGCCTGAGGCAAAGCTTCAGCTTTACAGCTGGCTATGGCTATGGAAGCAGCGCTGAAAAATGGCCAAGCCCTACATTTTAATAATAAAGAAGCTCTAAAGAAAGTCCAGACTTCAAATGCAAAACTGTATTAGCCAAAACAGGTTAAAGCCAGAGAGTTCTCTATGCCCTTCAAGAGAAAACTACAATGGAACTGGAAAGATTGTAACAGGGTGGTATTACCTCCCCTGTACGTTTTCTAAGGGGGCAAGATCCACCGTCTCTATGGCTAAGACAGATGGAACCATATGCTTTTGTGAGGACTGCAAAGTCTCCGTTAATCAAATCTTAAACAACTTTCCCATTCCAAGAGATTGGTCTTGCTAACAATGCTGGACAGAGGACAATATTTTACTAAGCTGTATTGCTGCCAAATTCCATCAGCATCTGACATTTTGAAAAAGCCACGGAAAACCTCTGCTGGTTCTGCTTCTTCTTGAATGGGGTTTCCAGTCAGTAGGGAAGAAGGGAAGTCAGCTTAGCTACTGCTTCAGTGTGGAGTGCTGCAGGATTCAATTCTCTCTCCCGTACTCCTTAACACTTACATGAAGCCATTGGGGAAGGTTCTCTGGGGGTTGGCTGGGGGTTATAAATCTCCATCCTGAGCCAAGTCTTAACCTGGTACACTCTGGAAACTGTACGGATCTGAATGGGGAGAAACATATTGAAGTAGAATCCCAGCCAAACTAAGTTACTGTTTGTCCAGAAACCATCTGGCTCTAACTGCCAGTGATCACATATGTCAATCTTTACATTAGACCTGGCTCTTTCTGGAGGTACGTATGACACAACTGGCAGTAGAGCATTTCTATTGTCACAGAGATGCTACCATCAAAACGGGAACATTTTGACATCTTCCATTTGCTAGCTGAAAAGTAAACTATCAGTCCCCGGTGGGCCTTCTATAATACCAGTATTCCCAGGGCTGAGGGTGGAAATATGGAATAATTTGAGCCAGGGTAGGTTCAGATGTTCCTATGTTATTAAACTAGGAATTCTGTCTCTACTTTGCCTCTTCTTTGATAGCTGTCTCATGGTTTCTGTCTGTTTTTGAATGGAAAGCTTATGTTAAATCCAAGCACTGCCTGGCCTGTTCTGTTTTTGAGTAGCACACACAGTGTTTGTTTTAAAAAATGAAAACCAAAAAAAGGGTTAGGTTGGGAGGGTTACATCCTTTTGCTTCTTTACCACTTGCTATTCTCCAAGCCAAAGTTAGTATAGCTATCAGACAAAGAAGAAGAAGATGGAAGGAAATAGCTCTTTTTATTTAATTAGGGTATTTAAAGGCAGTGGGGAAGTTATTGCAGCTCTTCACCAGTTGATTTAATTAATATCCATTATTCTTCTTAATAAGGATTGAATGGGATGTTGAAATGTTTCTTATGTGTTACATTCCTACACAAATGTATGTCCATAATCTCAATACCATTATACTGACAAGTAATACACAAAGAAAAACAATTTTAAAATAGTCAAGCTGAAAGACTACAACAGCACACACTCAGAACGCTGTAAACATTTTCAAAGTTCTTAACCCAGAACAGATTAAAAGCTGATTAAAACAAAATGTTTAAACATATTCTCATGTCCTTGGAGAGGTTTAACATGAGGTGTCCTTTTATGCATAGGGTGAAGGTTGTGTTTTCACATCCATGCTTAGAACCAGATGACTGTACCATGCAGTGAAGGTACCCTTGTGAAGCAGCCAAAATGGAATTGGATTTCTGTGTTTTGTGGGATCAGATCGCAAATTTGGCCTCTTGTCAACCAAAGCTGAATGAATACGTTTTTATTAGCCCTTTGGGGTAGAAAACAGCTCCCCTGCCTTATCTTTTCACACTTTCTTGTACTGCTAATAATAAGAGGGGGGGATAATTCAAGGAAAATGGCATGGTACAGATCAGCCTCCTTTACCCAGCACCCAGGCACCAGTCTATTGGTGTTTACATGAAGACTTGGATATACACATCTGCTTTAAGCAATTAAAAAACAAATGCAATCATGGGTTCCGCTTATTGCACCTAGTTTGGCTTAAGGTGACATTGAATAGGCTCTAGCTCAAAATAGTCCTTGAATATCATCTGATAGGTATGGATATAAGTTCATGTGAAAGTGATTGCAGAGCAAAGTCAAACATAAAGGCACAGTATTGACACAAATCCCAGCTTTTCAAGTTCATTTTCTCAGCTGTAAGCCAAAAAAGGAAAATTGTGCAAATGAACCACTTGCCTTGCTGACACTTAAGATTCTGTATGTTCTAGCTTATCTTAGAAGAACTGAACCCCAATGTCCCTGCTAGGAAGAACTATAGACACAGCTTTACTGCTTAAAGTTACAACTGCATCACATCATTTCTTGAATTCAAGGACAAGTCAATAAAAAGCTTGGGAGTTAGAAGGATCCAAGTTCTTTAAAAAGTTCACTGACTTTTGACAGTAGTTTCTTTTTTCTGTATAGGACTAAGATTGGAATGGAATGTCAAGAGTCATTAGAACCCAAAATAATAACAGATGTAATAAAAGAAAAAATTGACTATGTCTAAATTCTTCATGGCATTTTGTTCAAAACTCTCAGAGTTAAAGGGTTTGCAACTTTCCTCTAGAAAATATATTTCCTCTCTCCCCCTGCCAAATTGTTTGTAGTCAGGATGTTTCTGATATGAAATTTAGATGTTTCCCCCATGTCAGGAAGAAGGCGGTGCTATTTAGGTTAGATTAAAAACAGATATGGCGGAACATTCCATCCTGTGAGCCCTTACCTGCAGCTCGATATGATACAGTCCTGGAACAGGTTGGTACTAGTGTGGAAGCAGATTTTAAGCCAACAGACTTCTGTTTACAGGGGGTAGATATTATAAGGGACCTTCGGCTACCCCTAACTCTTGTTTTCCAACTGGAAAAGAACTGTGTGCCACAATGTCATTACTTTAAGCATTTTCTTACATCATGGATTCTTACAAGGAACAACGGTATGGCGACTGCCATAATCTCACGAGACACATGTTATTGACACATCAGAACCAAAGAGAGGGTGGGCAAATACAGCACACATTTCCCATAACAATTACTTATGCACAAAGACCAAGGGTTCGTGACATTGTTTCTGGAAATAGTGTAGAAAACTGGAAAATCTTATCCAGGAGAGTTTCTGTAGACTTTCTTGTTACAGGCCTTGGCCAAGTTCATGACATCCTCAGTGCTTCACTAGACCAAAAAGTTCATGCACAAAGAATTCTGAGAATCTGCATTCTGAGAATCTCTCCTGCATGCAGCTCAAGAGTTTGTTCCATGCAGCTAATTACACAGAGTTGATGTAAAGCCACATCTGAAGTGCATCAGCAAGATTTTTTGCTCTTGCAGCTGTTATAAAAATAAATGATAGTAATTTCTTTACTATCATTATTTCTTTCCTCCCTAAATCTCCTGCTTTGCCAAAAAATTAAAATTACAAATAAGAATCGGCCATAATACAATTATAGTACTGTAAGGTCATTGTGAGGAATATGCTAGGAATTTGGCAGATAAAGTCGAACAGACTCATTCTAAGTTGGATTCCGGCCTTGCAGCAGGTCCTGTGGAGGCTATGGGGGCAGGGGGCGGCTTGGTCATCTGAGGGGAGTTTGATCCTGTTGGGCCTGAGGAAGTGGACAGGGTTCTTGTGGCTGTTAGCTCAGCTACCTCCGTGTTAGATCCATGTCCCTCCTGGCTGGTCAAGGCTGACAAAGAGGGGACGTGTGGCTGGGTCCAGGTGGTGGTTAATTCCTCTCTGAGAGAGGGGGTGGTTCTGCCATCTCTTAAGGAGGCAGTGGTGCACCCTTTCCTCAAGGGGCCATTGCTGGACCTGACCTTTCTGGGCAACTGTTGTCAGTTTCCAACCTTCCCTTTCTGGGGAAGGTTGTAGAAAAGGTGGTTGCACTGCAGTTTCAGAGGTCCCTGGAAGGAACGGATTATCTAGATCCTTTTCAGTCAGGATTCAGACCTGGGTAGGGGACTGAGAGAGCATTGATCACACTCTTGGATGACCTCTGGCAGGAGCCGGATGGGGTGGTGCATCCATCCTTGCTCTCCTTGACTTTTCAGCGGCTTTCGATACCATCAATCATGGTATCCTTCTGAATTGGCTCCAGGAGTTGGGGCTGGGCAGCACAGTGTTGTGCTGGCTCTCCTTCTTCCTGGGATAGTTCCAGTTGGTGTTGAGGGAGGGGGAGAGGTCCAGCCCCCAGCCCCTACTTTGCAGAGTTTGGTACTTTCTCCCCTCTTGTTCAGCACCTACATGAAACCCATGTTGGGTAAGGTGATCCAACAGTTTGGGGTGAGGTATCATCAGTATGCTGATGACACCCAGCTGAATATCTTGACCTCAGGCCATCTGAGCGATGCTGTGGAAGTCTTATCTCAGTGCCTGGAGGCTGTGGAGGCCTGGATGGGGTGCAACAGGCTTTAGCTCAACCCAGCAAGATGGAGAAGCTTTGGGCCTTTAGACTTCCTACCCTCTGAAGCATCATCCCTCCTGAGATTAGGTTGGCCCCCACCCTACTGGCCTTTCCTAAGGCTTTGAAGACCTGGCTTTGTGCCTGATCTTGGGGGCCCTGGTGTGGGACACAGCCCATTTCTTTTTCTTTTTTTAATGATTTTGATTGAAAACTTTTAACAGTAATAAAAGCTAATACAAAATGAAATTAAAGAGTGAAAGAGAAATAGAAGAAAAAGAAATATAAAGAGTAGATAGAGAGTGCAGAAAATAAAAGAAAAAAGAAAAAGAATATCAGAGCACGCAACGCTGGGGTGGCCAGTGCTTCTCCACGACTTCAGAGTAATACGTTCTAAGCAGTAAATAGACACTCAAACAGAGATTAGATAAAATAGTCTATTTACTCTATATACATACGCATTCCAAAATACAGTCCAGTAACGTCCAACACAGATACAAATGAGATGAAGTAACAAGAAGAAAGAACACAAGAACTTCCCTACTTTTATACAAATATTGACCAATCACGTTATAGGTCAAACAAATTATCTGCCACACCCAACTAAACTATAGCACCTGTAATATGAGTCACATCATACCTTCTACAATGGCTGCTAATTGGATGACTTGCAGAATATTTCCTTTAGGATTGACTGGTTATATATGGTGTTTGATTTACAGACACACTCCACAACCTGTTAATTAAATAATTAGCAGTCAGTATAGCTTCTCCCCAGTATCCTCTAGATAACCCTGAGTCAGCTAACAGTGAATCCTTTACTGTCTGTAACGCTAAATTTCTTCGTTCTGCCATGCCATTCTCCGCTGAACTATGCGGATTGGTTCTTCTGTGCGCAATGCCCCTCCTACTGAGCGATTGCTGAAAACTGCCACTCATAAACTCAGTACCCCGGTCAGTCTGCAAACTACACACCTTTGTGTTATACCTACGTTCTACAAACTGCACCCAATTCCTGAACTTATCAAATGTCTGGCTCTTAGCTTTCAACAAATAACAGAATCCAAAACGAGTGAAATCATCAACAATTACTAAGATATATTTAGCACCACCTAATGTGGCTGGTAATGGGCCAATTAGGTCAGCATGTACTAATTCAAAACATTTCTGTGATTTTCTATCACTTAGTTTGCTTACAGGATATACCTTTGACTTAGACATCTTACATGCCATGCAATCCAGATAAGCTTGGCACAGTTTCAAGTCCATTCCAGTACTTGCTTCAGACATCTTTTCAACAACTTTGAAACTTGGATGCCCCAACCTTCTGTGCCACAAATGTTCACATGAATTATGGTATGGTTGGTTGACCGTTGCTACATCATGGGTTACATCATCATCTGTCCTGGGTTTCAGCTCATATAAATTGTTCTGCAATACACCCTTACCACAGACATGATTATTTTGCATAATAATACATTCACCCTTAACAAACCTTACTTCATATCCCTTCTTATCTAATTGAGAAACACTCAGGATATTATATTCCAGGTCTGGTACACATAACATAGTTAATTCAACATTCAAACTAGGTACAAATACAAACCCCTGCCCAATAACAGATGCACAGGTTCCATTTGCCAGGCTAACATGATCCTGTTCAGCCTGCTTAAAACCTTTAAACATCTTCCTGTCATTGGCAATATGTTCGCTTGCTCCACTGTCCAGAAGCCATGTCTCCTTTAAATTCCTTCCAGTAGAATTTATCACTGACAGCTGGACACCACTCTGTTGCTTAGCAATCTTCGGCTTGACTTTTGACTTACTTCTTTTACAGTCTCTTTGAAGATGCAACTTTGAGCCACAGCAAAAACACCGTTTCACAGTCAAAACCTTCTTATCAGTACAGGAAAAATCCGCCCCCACAGAGCTTCTCTGCATCGGCTTATCTACAGTGCTCTTGCTATAAGCTTTTCTTCTTTGCTCTTCTTCCAGAAGCCGACCAGTTAGATAATTTACAGTCAAATCACTTTCAGATAATGACCCGAGACTGGTTGCTAAATTATCCCACGTTTCATTAAGTGAACTGAGAATAACATAAACCTTATGTGCTTCCGTGAATTGCATCCCACGTTATGCTAACGCCAAGAAAAGCTCTGTCATGTATTGCAAATGCTCAGAAACGCTGTCTCCCGCACACAAATGAGCACAATACAGCTTCTTTGTTAACATGACTTTACATAGAGGTGTACTTCTGAGATATACATCTCTTAAAGCATCCCAGCACTCTTTAGCTAACTGTTTTCCTCGTGCATAATTCAACTGACTGTCTTCCAAACATAAAATTATGCTTGACAATGCTCTCTCATTCTTCACAATATCCTTATCCTTATCCAAATTAACCGGTGGACTACTCACTGATTTCCAAATTCCTTCACGTCGTAGAAACATTTCCATTTTATACGCCCACGAAAGATAATTGGAGTCATTCAGCCTTTCCAGAGGGAAACCTCCTCCAATAGTTGACTGCATCTTTGCTGTGCTCATCGCTCCTCACAGCCCCTCCTGGGCAGACACCGATGAATAAACAGCACAGACTTATCAGAATGTCCTTCAGCTGCAAGCCAGTCCTAGGAAAACACACAGCCAGGCACAGAACCTGTAAAAGCTCCAAATTCGCCCCATATATCCACATGACTCCTGGATAGGCTTCCAACGTCCTCACAGCCATGCCAGTGACCTGTTAGAGTCCCAACTGCACACGTTCCACTGCTGGGCCCGAAACCTGTCAAGCACGCAACGCTGCGGCGGCCAGTGCTTCTCCACGACTTCAGAGTAATACGTTCTAAGCAGTAAATAGACACTCAAACAGAGATTAGATAAAATAGTCTATTTACTCTATATACATACGCATTCCAAAATACAGTCCAGTAACGTCCAACACAGATACAAATGAGATGAAGTAACAAGAAGAAAGAACAACAGGAACTTCCCTACTTTTATACAAATATTGACCAATCACGTTATAGGTCAAACAAATTATCTGCCACACCCAACTAAACTATAGCACCTGTAATATGAGTCGCATCATACCTTCTACAATGGCTGCTAATTGGATGACTTGCAGAATATTTCACTTCTCACCTAGATAACTCTAGCCTCTCCTGTATAATTAATCTATCTGTAAATTCTGGGTATTATACAAACCAAAACCAGACAAAAAGAAAAAGATATTTAAAGAGGTAACTTCCTATCTTCTTTACATCAGGTACAACTCCTCTTTCAGATCTCTTTTAAATGATGCACTCACATAGGCAGTTATTGATGCTATTATTGTAGCTGTAACCTTCTTTTCCAATTCCTCAAAGATCTTTTGGAATGTCTCAAAAACTCCTTTTTTCTGTCATTTCTATAGGTTTCACTACTTTTCTAATAACAGCTTTAAGTCTTTGATCCCTTCTGCAGTCCATAATTCTATGGTCACATGGTTTGTCTCAGTTTTCTTTTAACTCTTTGTTTTGCAAAGTCCACCAATCATCTCTCCACCAGAACTCTAAACAGTCTGCTTTCCCAGGAAGGAATTATTTTGTTTATTTAATTATTATTTTAAAAAAAAACTTTAATAACAATCCTAATATTTTAAATTTAACTGGCCCCTTAATCCATTTTAAACTTTCTTAAGTTAAGTTCTTGTAAAGCTTTTTGCATTTGATCTTATATTCTTTAAATTGTTATTTTACTCTTTTCTTTAATCCAGAATGAAGTATCACTAGGCTGACCATACGTCCCATTTTGAACGGGACAGTCCCATTTTTCCTCCTTTTCTCAACCATCCTGTCATTATAACATAAATGCCAGTTTTGTCCCGTTTTTCAGGAACAGGCAGAGGCGGAACAGCCGACCGGAGGGAACCCGGAGGAGGAATCGCCCCTGCCCACCAGCGCGCGGCAAAGGAGGTGGGAGAGGCGGGCCCAGCACGGCGTTCCCTCCAATCAGCTGCTCCACCCCTGCCCATCATGCTGCTGGGCCCACTCCTCCTGCGCGCTGATAGGTGGAGGTGACCCCCCCCGCCCCCCCCACCAGCTGCTCCACCCCCGCCCATTCCATTTTTGTCTCAAGGAAATATGGTCAGTCTAATTATCACACACCGGAAGGATGTTTTTTAAACTGTGTTCCAAAGATCTCTTTTAGCTTTGAAGTAATTGTAATTCAAATGTACTTAAGAAAATGAGGTGTTACGGAACCCAGTGTCCTTACAGTCTCCACTGCGGCTGTGAGCTTGATGCCTTTTCTGTGGTTCCCAGGACTTTGACTCCCGAGTCGACCACAATCCTGCAGTTTTCTTGTGAGGAGCAGCCATCCAGAGCACAAGTGGGCAATCTCTTGGCCTCTCCTTCTCCAGAGAGGCTCTGTTGGCCTGGACCTGTCACCCGGCCATCAGTCTCCACCGCAGGTCCGCAATGTTGTCTCCGCTCCCTTGGAGACCTCTTAGTCTGCCATTGTCCTCACCCAGAAGTCAGGATGGAGCCCATTTCTTGACTCTGTTGAGGGTTTTTTCTGATTCTCCAGCTGCTGTGTTTTATTTCTTGTTTTATTTTAATATTTGTATATATTTGATTTCTTTTAATGACACCCAGAGTCATGTACTTGAGAAGGGGGCTATATAAATTGAATAAACAAACAAATAGGCAGCGAGTACACTTGTGCATCTTTGGATATGAAGAAAAAGGTGCCAACTGTGCAGGCAACAAAATGCAAACGTTACCATCTACAAGAATTCTGTCCAAAGCTTGAATGGGTATAATTGAATGGGTATAAAGGTAAAGGTTCCACCCGCACATTTGTGCAGCCGTGTCCGACTCTGGGGGCCAGTGCTCATCTCCGTTTGTTAGCCGAAGAGCCAGCATTGTCCGAAGACGCTTCCGCGGTCATGTGGACGGATAAATGTATATAAAAACACATCTTTAACAACCATAACTGCTTAAATAACAGAGTGATCATGGGGCAGGGAAAATTGTCTTTCCTCTTTGTCTTATCATACAAAGAGAGCAGAAAGGCACTGCTGGCAGGTATGAGTGAGCTCTGTGTTAAGAGGGGCCTGGGTGGATGTGAGGACAAAGTTGGCATCTTTTATTTTAGTCCAGCCCAGCCATTAACCCCCATAAAAGCTGATCTTTGCAATGAATTGATGTTCAGTTCAAAACATGCTTTTATACCATTATTTTGAACCCCTTTGGGCTTTGCAGAATGAGAAGCAGCATAAGCAGGTTTTGTCTCTTTTTTATTAATGAAGATGTATCTCAGTGCTGGTATCTCTGTTATGTGGCTTCTTTTTGCTGAAGGGTGTGATTATTTTCCAGGAATAACTATAATTATTGATTATATCTTGTACCCAGATTATAAACTACTGAGGCTTGTCACTCAATCTTCACCCACAATTATTGCAGGTGAATATTTTGGGGAAATTCATAACTTTTGATTAGTACTGTCCTGGGTACTTGCATAGTTCCACAGTGGGACATCAATGTCCTACTAAGAAGGAGAGTCACCAACCATTTTTCTGTTTCATGGCTACTTGACTTCATAATTCACAAATTACATTTTTCTTCACAGTATACCCATAAATAAGTATGTGTGTATCTGTATGTGTATGCACACACATACCACATCAATTGAGGATTACCCTTCATGATTCTGGTGAAAGGCTGTTTTAGTATTATAGTTATTTTGTCTCTTGTAGACAATGTCTACTATTGCAGTCCAAAATAAAACGATAACTCTTTCAGATTTATTTATTATTTTAGTAGCGTTATGGGCTACTCTAATCTATGCAGACTCAGAGTGGTCTACTTGCCTAAGCCTGACTCACTGATCATATTCTGTCTGTAGTTCATTGTAATACAATATTTGATCTGCTAAACACTTCCATTTTATATTTTCTTTTTATTTATTCCTTGTGATGTTTTACATTTGTATTTCATGGCTTTTATTTATGGTTTCCAACATAACTTAAAGAATTTCTTAAGACTATTCCACTTTCTGGTTCTGTTCACCCAACTATTATCATGTGCTTCCAGTTTGTTTACATGAATGCATCAGAATCCTCTTTTTTGGCAGAATTCAATTAACTGATCCAAATAACTTAGGACAATACGTCCATGCCTCAATGTAAAGATGGGAGCCCAGCTGAAGTTCTCTATTGCACATATTTTAATTTGTCCAATCTGATATACGTGCAAAGGGCCAAGAAATGAATTTTCTGTAATAGTAATCCCTAGGTTTGCAAGTCCAATCATTATCTTCTGATGAACTTCTTTGTTCGTGTAGGCAGGAAAGGGCATCCCCATTTTTGAAAAGCGATAGGCTTTCATCTGGAAGGAAAGTTTTCCAAAGCCTCTTCCCTCTGGAAATTTACTTGCACAATGTCTGTGTTTCCACTGCTGTTATCGCCTTAAGCAGGATGAGCCAGGGTTGATAAAGTCAGAATAGCCCCTCTCTTACAGAAAGGCTGATTTGCCTCTATCAACCTTGCCTTAGACTTATGTAGTTGCCAGGAAATCAATCTACTTCAAAATCAGGGAATAGGCAGAGTCAGCTTTCTTTAAAACAAAGAATCCACAATGAATGTAGGCTCAGAGGCCTTATTTTTACAACAACATTTTTACATATTTTCCCTGCAATTGGCAGGCATTTATCAGTTAATATACTTGTAACATAATGAGATGTGATCCAGCCAAACTTAAGCACTCTGAAGCCCCATATATCTCAGAAACATCAAGTTAACCATTGAAGTCAGTTGTATTTAATTTTAAAAGAAGAGATTTTGGTTATGAACTTTCCATGTCTGCTATGTGTATTACCACATTTTAAAGAGCAATGATGGTGAGAATAAGCAAATGTTTATTTGATATTTAATCAGACATCCCCTGCAAGTTTCATTGCTGCCACAGAGGAATTTCCACCCCTCGTTGGCAGAGGATAGACTTTGCAATGATAAAGTAGCATATTCAGTTTCTGCCATTTTCATTTTTCTCAACAGAGGCAAGAAAAGATATCCACACTAAGGCTTAGAAGATGGTTTTGGAATAGCCTTGGGCATAATCAATCTTCCCAACTTGATACCCACCAGATATATTGGACTACAGGTCCCATCAATCCTAGCCATTGGCTATATTGCAGGGGTTCCTAAACTTTTTGCCAAACCTGCTAGATTGTTGGGAAACTCCCCAAGCACCTGTTGGAAAACAGATTTATTTATTTAGTAGCACTTGCAGTAGTAGTATCACAGTGTTGCTATTGGAATCAGTAGCAACAAAGACTTGTAGGTTCTCCGTAGATACACATACTGTATGTGTGCAGTAAGCAAGTTCAGCTTATCTACTGTGCCAAGGTTCTCCAACCTAGTGCCAGCAAATGTATTTACTATAACTACTGTAATCTCAGCCAGATAACCATGTGTCTGGGGATGATGGGAATTTTAGTCAGACATATCTGTAGGTTTGTACTATGCAAATAGGCCTTTGTCTGAGGGACCAGTCCTAAGGAACTAACCCCACATCTCTTGGATATAATTTCTGAGATAATACTGTGTGGATAGCTAAGATACCTGGGATTCAATGTCTCAGTTCATTTTATTTCTTTTGCAAATTCCATAAAGATTCCCAACAATCTAAAAAAATGATTTTGGAAGCATACCTGAACTAAAGGAACCCAGTATAAATTAATATCAAATGGCATCTGTTTTTAAATACAATTTCTGAAATTGAAGCTAAGAACACATTGTACAATCAAACCTATTTGATTAACTAATATCTAATAATGCTGGTTGGCTGGCTAGTTTTGGTTTATGTGAAACTGCAGAACATTAATTCCACATGTGCACATAATGTTATTTTTTTTCCCCACTTGGATCAGAATTTTTAATTTTTTTAATGGATAAATGTCTGTTCTCTAGCATGGTTTCTTGTATACTGTCCTCTCACTTCTGGCAAATCATAATGTCCTCAAGTGAACGCATTTGAATTACAAAAGTATGAAACATTACCACTTTGGTGAAATGCATGAGCAGGAACAGCCCTGCTATTATACCAAATGGCACATCTTCAAGGAGTAGATCTGAGGTATTCTGGTGGAATTTTTACACTAGAGATGAGGATTTTAAAAAAAACACTTTGGCAACAAGGCTATGAAAGTTAAGATCAAAGTAAGGCCAGGGCAATGCATTATGAAGCAAGCATAGGATTTCACCCAGGAAGAAGTGCCATTTCCAGCGGTGAACCAAGGGGAAAGAGATGGGTCAGAATGCTTGCTCTGTCTATCACAGGCCTTTCCTTCTTTCACGGCTGTTTCCCCATATTGCTTTGACCACCTCAGTCTGAAATAAAACAGAAATCCCAGGGAAATCCTGTTAGGTCGAGCTAATTTCCTTTTCTCCTCTGCAAATGCCTTGTTCTACCTCCACATTAGTAATGGTACCGTGTATTAATTTTACCATTACTAATAGTAATGGTTTATATAGGTTTGGGAATTCCATATTTGCCTCCTAAAGTTAGCATCCTGATGACCAACAGTCTGGCTGAATACAAAATTAACTAATGTGCTGATGAATATGTAGAAGAGCAGTGTAGAATGTTGAGTTTACTGTTCAAATTGATTTTAATGTTTCATGGTGGTTTGATTTGTGTAGCATGCAATGCAAAGATCCACACAGAGACATAACCCGCTCTTCTCAGAAGATTGATATGGCACTGAACATCAGGATATAAATTTTACATAATCAAATGTACTGTGTGCTTCTCAGTGGACTGCGCCAGTTTATGGTACAGTCTCCGTCTTGTTCCCGATCAAGGGACTGGCCCTTAGGAAGCCTTGACACGATGGGATGGGTTGCTCACCTAAGAAATTCCGTAGCTCTGAAACCTTATAACTAGACCAGTTTCTTTAGCACCGAATGTGTGCACAATCTTTGCACGGCTGAAACATTTGGGATCAATTTATTTAGTACATTTAATTAGCATTAATTCTAATTTCTGAGTCATTTTATATAAGGCTCAATAATTCATTCTGACATGATGTATTCTGCAAGACTATAAGAGGAAATGAAAAACATTAAATTATTATTTTGTGGAATTCGGTAATCTGGGATAACATTCCTGGTACAGTTACGTAATATCCCATTAGATTCAAGGAAAAGGGAAACTTGACATGGGCTCTTTACCAAGTTGAAAGTTTGTGGTTTGGGAACAATAGTAACAGCATCAGCAAGAGCAGCAATTTCCATGTGGTTTTCTACTGGAAGTCTGTGGTTCTCATGCCTTTGGAGGCCTGTATCTATTTCGTGTGCCTCTTGCCTATTGTGATGCACTGGAGTGAGCCTGGGTTATGCGGCTGGTGCAAAACTCTCCCCCAGCTTCCATCAAGTATCTCAAACCAGATGGCAGGATGGAAGGATTCAGAACTGCAGCTGCCAAAAGGATTGAATGTTTGGGTGAAAGAGCCCTTTTAGATATTTGAAACCTCCTTTTCAGGAAAGGTATTGGTAGGAATAAGCACTTGGTTTGTATTTGTATGCACAGTGGGCAGCATAGTGGGCAACCAGTCTCCCAATACATACTTCTTTTGGCAACAGGTTAAAACTGCTGCTCTGCTGTGCTTCCTGTTCTCCCAGAGCCATCGGGAAACCACACTGCCCTAAAAGTTGAAGCTTCCATAGCACATCCTTACTGTGCACCCAGAACAAGTCTGTGCTGTGCTGCTGTCCATGCAAATGTAATGTGCAGCATCCTAAGAACTATGATTGGTGGTTCCAGCCCCACCTAACATCATCCATGTGAAGAGCCTCCTCCAATTGGCAAGATAATACTCTGGGTACTGCATGCACTGCATTTTCTTTTCTTTTCCAGTCACAGTAAAGTAAAGGTAAAGGTTCCCCCCGCACAGTTGTGCAGTCGTGTCCGACTCTAGGGGCCGGTGCTCATCTCCGTTTGATAGCCGAAGAGCCAGCGTTGTCCCAAGATGCTTCCACGGTCATGTGGCCGGCATGACGCGCACGGAACGCTGTTACCTACCCACCAAAGTGGTACCTATTCATCTACTTGCATTTGCATGCTTTCGAATTGCTAGGTTGGCAAGAGCTGGGACTAGTGCGGGAGTTCACTCCGTCACGCGGGGCTAGGGATTCAAACCTCCGAACTTGCGATCTTCTGATCGACAAGCCTGGTGTCTTACCCGCTGAGCCACATACAGTATTATTTCATACAGTATTATTATTATATGAGTAATCTACAATTAGATTCACAGTCAAAGACTGGAGAAAACTTAATAATTCAAATCCTAACAAAGGACCTAAGAATTATTAAGGTAGCGTCTGAGGATATAGGCAGTTCCAAGCAGGGTATTTTTTTGTTGTTGTTGTAAAATTAGGGTGTTCAGGTCCAATAAATTCAAAATTTCCAAATATCGAAGGAATCCTTCAGGTATTGCTCCAAGGGCTCCAATCACAGTTGGTATAACAGTAGAATTCTCTTTCCATAAGTGTTCAACTTCAATCTGCAAGTCCCGTTATTTGGTAATTTTTTCGAACTGCTTTTCCTCAATCCTAGCATCACCCGATATTGCAACATCAATGAACCAGACTTTCTCGTTTTCAATGACTGTTATGTCAGGCATGTTATGAACAAGGTGACTGTCTATTTGAATTTTAAAGTCCCATAAGAACTTAACCCACTCATTTTCCAAAACCTTCTCAACTTGGTGGTCCCAGTGGTTCTTGCTACATTCAAATCCAAACCCCTGGCAAAGTTTCTAATGAATAATTTTGACAACTCAGTCATGACGCTGCTTATAGTCTTTTAAGATCATGTGGGTCCTAGGTTGGTTGAGATCGCCCGCTTGGATTTTCTATTTAATTTATAATAATATATTGTATTGTATATTTTTAGTAGAATTTTAATTTTTATGTTTGTAAACCGCCCAGAGTCCCCTGTGGGGGAGATGGCGCGGTGATAAAAGTCTAATAAATAAATAATAAAATAAATAAATAAATAAATAGTCAGTTTGTGAAATTTTGTTGCAGCCACTGATCAAATGGTCAATTGTTTCATCCTTTTCACTACAAATTTATTATTAATAAATTATTATTATTCCATGAAATTAGGAGTTGACCAGTTGACTGTTCAGTCTATTAAATGCTAGGTGGTAGCAAAGAGTTAGAGGTTTTTTTACCTCTCTGCTGCCATCTAGTGCTCACCATGAAGATTTGTGCAGCTACTAGATAAATACTGTTGAAGAGCAGGAGTTTGAGAAAGGGACCTAACTGTGGGAATCGCTGTGGAAACAGTAAAGTAGTCTAAGACAGGGTTTTTCAAACTGGGTTCCATGGAACCCTAAGTTTTCATTAGAACTTGATGGGGTTCAGTGAGAAACTAAGGGCGAAAAAGTTCACTTGAACACAGCCAATTTTCTATAACTTGAGAATAATAATAATAATAATAATAATAATAATAATAATTAATAATAATAATAATGCATTACATGGTCAATGTCTACAAAAGATCGAGGGAAAAGTGAATAAAGATAAAACCTGGCAATAGCTTACAACTGGAACAAGAAACTGAAGGCTTGATTTTGCCTGCTCAAGAGCAAGCTATTTGAACTAATGCAATCAAGGCCAGAATTGAAAAATCATCAAATGATTCAAAGTGCAGATTCTGCAAAGAAGCAGAAGAATCAGTAGATCATATACTCAGCTTGTGCAAGAAGATCCACAAACCAACTATAAACAATGGCATAACACAGTCACCAAAATGATTCACTGGAACGTCTGTAAAAATTATCATCTGCCAGTAATGAAAAATTGGTGGGAACATGTAGTTGAAAAAGTAGTTGAAAATGAGCAAGTTAAAATACTGTGGGATTTCCGAATACGAACTGATAAAGTCTTGGCGCATAACATACCAGATTTAACTGTGGTTGAAAAGAAGAAAGTGTGGATAATTGATGTGGCAATATCAGGGGACAGTAGAATAGAAGACAAAGAATTGGAGAGGATCACAAAGTATCAGGATCTAAAAATCTAAGTTGAAAGATTATGGCATAAATTGGCAGTGGTGGTCCCAGTGATAATCGGCACACTGGGTGCCATACCAAAAATTCTTGGATGGCACATAGAAAATCTGCACATTGACAAATTTTCCATCTGTCAATTACAAAAGGCCACACTGCTTGGATCACACATATACTACACTGATACATTACGACATCCTAGGTTCTTGGGAAGAATTTGATGCAAATGAAGGCCAACACCAGCTAAAGAACTGGCAGCTGTGATTTCACATTGTTGTATACAATAATAATAATAATAATAATAATAATAATAATAATAATAATAATAATATATAAACTTGTATACTACCTGACTCTCAATGATTCTGGGTGGCTCACAACAATCAGACAAAGAAATTACAATAAAATCAACAAAAGATAAAAGATAATGATAAAACATCGCAAGCTCAATGAAGCAAGAGGTCTCCCTCTCCGTCTCCAAAGGCCTGGGTGAAGATCTAGGACTTCATGGCCCTTCTAAACAACAGCAGAGTGGGGGCCATCCAGATCTCGGGGGAACCTTGTTCCAGAGGGCCGGTGCTGCTACAGAGAAGGCGCACTTCTCGGGTCCCGATAGATGACATTGTTTAATCAAAGGAACCCAGAGCACGCCAATCTTGCAGGATCAAATTGGGGAGATGCTATGGGAGACAGGTGGTCCCTCAAGTAACCAGCCCCTATGCCATGTAGGGCTTTATAGATAACAACCAGCACCTTGAATTGGACCCGGAAGCAAACTGGCAATCAGTGCAGCTCACGAAGCAGGTCAGATCAGAGGTTCCAGGATTTCTTTTTATAAAAAACCTAACAAGTTCTGCAGCCTGAAAAAGTTTGAAAATCCCGCCCTAAGAAAGGTTACATGAGAGAGGAAGTGAGGAGTTAGGGCTGTTGGAGCAGCAGCCACTGTCAAGAGAATTCCCTGCCAGGTGGGCACAAGCTCAAGTCCTTTCAGTTGCATGCCTTAAGCCACAAACAGGCTAGTCAGTTTCAGGGTGTTATACTTTCTAGATCTGGTTGATGAACCCTTTTTTTAAAAAGTGGCTGTGGAACCCAGGGTTCTAGTCTGTCTCACAGAGAAAAAGTATTGAAGGTTGGGAGAACAGGTCAAAGACTGGATGGAAGCGGGTGGTCCCACAGGGAACGAGCAAAACCAACTGGAGCCACACATTGCCAATACAGAACATGGGGTTTCATGTGCGTTAATGTGCCCTACATTGCCCACATGCAACACCTGGAGGCAGGATAAGAGGGGAAACACCACTTCCAGAGTGAATCACCTAAAGCTGTCCTTTGGCTGCCTCTGCAGTAGGCGGACAATGAGGTGCAGGTGATAGCATGTGGACATGTCCCCTAGAAATAGTTAGTGGGGTGTCTTCTTGCTACAGATTTGCTCTCTATCTATTCCCTTTTATGGGATCTGAGGTGCCAAAGAGTCGTTGCCCCTGTATTTGAACCTCAAATAGGCAGACAATCAGAGCAGATTTTGAACACACGTAGGGAGCAGTAGGACGGAACCCATCCATTCTGTGATGTCAAGATGTTGTGCCTGGATAAGTTATAAAGGACTTTATATGATTTTATTCTGATATTTTAATTGTGGGTCATGAGAACAAGGAAGGATTTTTCTTGCTTGTAGTTTTGTGGATAGATTTTCTTTACTGTAGAATAGCCCAAAGCGCTACGAAGATTTCTGATTGGCCATCTTGGACTTATTTTCATATACCTATTTTCTCTAGATAATTCATTTGATGGGTTTTATTCACAGTCTTACTTCATAAAATATCGTTTTCCAGCACCTCAGTCACTCTCTTACTGGAGTCAAAGTCAGAATGGTTATTTCAGCGCTATTTTCCTCACATCAGTATAGATGGCTTTGATTTGTTGAACCTTATTATAAGGTTTCTCCAGCAAAGGAGATTGTTACCTTGTCGTGGTGCTGGAGCTTGAGCACCTCAATGAAACCATGAGCTAAACCGTGAAGGGACACCCAAGACGGGAAGGTCGTGGCAGAGAGGTCAGACTAAATACGATCCCTGGGGAAGGTAATGGCAACCCACCCCAGTATTCTTGCCGTGAAAACTAAATGGATCAGTACAACCAGAGATATGTCAGTATACCATCGGAAGATGGGACTCCCAGGTCGGAAGATGGTCAAAATGCTACTGGGGAGGAACAGAGGATACATTCAACTAGCCCCAGATGTGACGACGCAGCTAGCTCAAAGCCGAAAGGACGGCTAGCGGCCGACGGTGCTGGTGGTGAACGACGAATCCGATGTTCTAAAGATCAACACACCATAGGAACCTGGAATCTAAGATCTATGAGCCAGGGCAAATTGGATGTGGTTATTGGTGAGATGTCAAGATTAAATATAGACATTTTAGGTGTCAGTGAACTGAAATGGACTGGAATGGGCCACTTCACATCAGATGACCACCAGATCTACTACTGTGGACAAGAGGACCACAGAAGAAATGGAGTAGCCTTCATAATTAATAATAAAGTGGCTAAAGCAGTGCTTGGATACAATCCAAAAAACGATAGAATGATCTCAATTCGAATTCAGGGTAAGCCATTTAACATCACAGTGATCCAAATATACGCCCCAACCACAGATGCTGAAGAAGCAGAAGTAGATCAGTTCTATGAGGATCTGCAGCACCTACTGGATAATACACCAAAAAGAGATGTTATTTTCATTACAGGAGACTGGAATGCTAAGGTGGGTAGTCAGACGACACCTGGAATTACAGGCAAGCATGGTCTGGGAGAACAAAACGAAGCGGGACATAGGCTGATAGAATTTTGCCAAGACAACTCACTGTGCATAACAAACACTCTCTTCCAACAACCTAAAAGACGACTTTATACATGGACTTCACCAGATGGTCGACACCGAAATCAGATTGACTACATCCTTTACAGCCAAAGGTGGCGGACATCTATACAGTCGGTAAAAACAAGACCTGGAGCTGACTGTAGTTCAGATCATGAACTTCTTATTGCAAAATTTAGAATCAGACTAAAGAGAATAGGGAAGACCCACAGATCAGTTAGATATGAGCTCACTAATATTCCTAAGGAATATGCAGTGGAGGTGAAGAATAGATTTAAGGGACTAGATTTAGTAGATAGGGTCCCGGAAGAACTATGGACAGAAGTTCGCAACATTGTTCAGGAGGCGGCAACAAAAAACGTCCAAAAGAAAAAGAAAACCAAGAAGGCAAGATGGCTGTCTGCTGAGACACTGGAAGTAGCCCAAGAAAGAAGGAAAGCAAAAGGCAACAGTGATAGGGGGAGATATGCCCAATTAAATGCAAAATTCCAGAGGTTAGCCAGAAGAGATAAGGAATTATTTTTAAACAAGCAATGTGCGGAAGTGGAAGAAGACAATAGAATAGGAAGGACAAGAGACCTCTTCCAGAAAATTAGAAACATCGGAGGTAAATTCCAGGCAAAAATGGGTATGATCAAAAACAAAGATAGTAAGGACCTAACAGAAGCAGAAGAGATCAAGAAAAGGTGGCAAGAATATACGGAAGATCTGTATAGGAAAGATAATAATATTGGAGATAGCTTTGACGGTGTGGTCAGTGAGTTAGAGCCAGACATCCTGAAGAGTGAGGTTGAATGGGCCTTAAGAAGCATTGCTAATAACAAGGCAGCAGGAGATGACGGTATCCCAGCTGAACTGTTTAAAATCTTGCAAGATGATGCTTTCAAGGTGATGCATGCCATATGCCAGCAAATTTGGAAAACACAAGAATGGCCATCAGATTGGAAAAAATCAACTTATATCCCCATACCAAAAAAGGGAAGCACTAAAGAATGTTCAAACTATCGAACAGTGGCACTTATTTCACATGCCAGTAAGGTAATGCTTAAGATCTTGCAAGGTAGACTCCAGCAATTCATGGAGTGAGAATTGCCAGATGTACAAGCTGGGTTTAGAAAAGGCAGAGGAACTAGAGACCAAATTGCCAATATCCGCTGGATAATGGAGAAAGCCAGGGAGTTTCAGAAAAACATCTATTTTTGTTTTATTGACTATTCTAAAGCCTTTGACTGTGTGGATCATAACAAATTGTGGCAAGTTCTTGGTGGTATGGGGATACCAAGTCATCTTGTCTGCCTCCTGAGGAATCTGTATAACGACCAAGTAGCAACGGTAAGAACAGAGCACGGAACAACGGACTGGTTTAAGATTGGGAAAGGAGTACAGCAGGGCTGTATACTCTGACCCTACCTATTCAACCTGTATGCAGAACACATCATGCGACGTGCTGGGCTTGAGGAATCCAAGGCTGGAGTTAAAATCGCTGGAAGAAACATTAACAATCTTAGATATGCAGATGATACCACTTTGATGGCTGAAAGCGAGGAGGAGTTGAGGAGCCTTATGACGAAGGTGAAAGAAGAAAGTGCAAAAGCTGGGTTGCAGTTAAACCTAAAAAAAACCAAGATTATGGCAACCAGCTTGATTGATAACTGGCAAATAGAGGGAGAAAAAGTGGAGGCAGTGACAGACTTTGTATTTCTAGGCGCAAAGATTACTTCAGATGCTGACTGCAGCCAGGAAATCCGAAGACGTCTACTTCTTGGGAAGATAGCAATGGCAAATCTTGATAAAATAGTTAAGAGCAAAGACATCACACTGACAACAAAGGTCCGCATAGTTAAAGCAATGGTATTCCCCGTAGTAACCTATGGCTGTGAGAGCTGGACCATAAGGAAGGCTGAGCGAAGGAAGATAGATGCTTTTGAACTGTGGTGTTGGAGGAAAATTCTGAGAGTGCCTTGGACTGCAAGAAGATCAAACCAGTCCATACTCCAGGAAATCAAGCCAGACTGCTCACTTGAGGGAATGATATTAAAGGCAAAACTGAAGTACTTTGGCCACATAATGAGAAGACAGGATACCCTGGAGAAGAAGCTGATGCTGGGGAAAGTGGAAGGCTAAAGGAAGAGGGGCCGACCAAGGGCAAGATGGATGGATGATATTCTGGAGGTGATGGACTCAACCATGGGGGAGCTGGGGATGGTGACGGCCAACAAGAAGCTCTGGCGTGGGCTGGTCCATGAAGTCACGAAGAGTCGGAAGCGACTGAACGAATAAACAAAATTATAAGGTTTAGAGAATAATTCATGACTTGAATTGTGTCCATTTACCAGCAAGACATACATCACTGAAGAACTGGATTTTCCCTTACCACTACACAGCCTGTGTATTTTTTTCAATTTGCTATAGAGAGCTGAGAATGCAGAAATGGAAAAAAACAAAGGCAAATCCTGCTGCATGGGTAGAATTCCACTACCACTACACGTAGTCTGAAGTTTTGCAAACCAAAAAATCAGTGATGCTTTATTTGAAAATGAATCCAAATATTAACAAAGAATTCCATGCTGAATTTGGGGGTGTTGGTTGCAGAGAAAAAAATCAAAGAGGAATAATACAAGCTAGAGGACCTTTAACAGCTAGAGTTTGTTTTTTAAAAAAATGGGGGACATCAATGGCTTGTTTCTTCTTTCTAGCAAGCTGTGAGAGGGACTTTATTGCAACTTAGTGCTACTTTGATTGATTGATTGATTGATTGATTGATTGATTGATTGGATTGATTGATTATGTGCCATCAAGTCGATGGTGACTCAGCAACCACATAGATAATTCTCTCCATGACAATCTGTCCCTAACCTGGTTTTTAAGGTCTTCCAACAGTGCACCCATTGCCACTGTAACTGAGTCCATCCACCTTGCTCCTGATCATCCTCTTCTTCTCTTTCCTTCCACCTTTCCCAGCATTAGAGCCTTCTCCAGAGAGCTATGTCTTTGCATAATGTGTCCAAAGTAGTATCATTAAATAATAATCAGCAGAGTATAAAGAGGGAACCATTTCATGAAGTTTTTATCCTCAAATGACTTGCCACGCCATGCATTTTTTCATCAAATCACTATTTATTTCCAGTTCTTTTCTCTACATGCATTAGGACACCAGAAATGAAATGCACATGTGCCAATTATCTGTCCCTTGTTGTTCTAAAACTTTTTCAATAGTTCTACTGACTTAAGTGCCTAAGTCCTATCTTTGAGATTAAAAGGAGTTTTGTTTTGATTCTACAGACTGTGTGGGATTCTACTGCTAATGAACGTATGTGGGAAATATCTTGTCAAGTGGGTGTTGAATTTGGAGATTTTCTGAGTCCTGTCAAACTTGTTTTCTACATAATATTTATGTAATATTGTAGAGATATTAAACTGGTAAGAAGAACTAATTTCTTTTTTTATAAGAATTTTATTAAGTTTAAAGCAAAGATAAAAACTACAAAAAAACAAAAAACTACAAAAAACACTAAAAAGTGTGAAGCACAAGAAAAAAAGAATTTTAAAGATTACATAAAGAGTTGACTTCCGACTTTTAACAGCAAAAATATACAGCAATTTCCATAATCAAACCCTTACTCAATATCAAACCAAAGTCACATTATTTCTATAAATCATTCCATTAGCACATTATAAAAATCACTAAATACAATTGTTCCCTCCCCTTATATTAAAAGAAAAAGAAATATATAAACCTCCTAATCAACTTCCTCCCCCAAAGACATTTACTTATTTCCTTCCTACCACTATTCTATACATTTCTGTCTACTATAATAAAAATCAACCTAAAAAAAACTTATAAATTGTCTACTTTTATAATTAATAATACTATAACAATCTTAACACTATTAACCCTAAAACCAAACCATTATTATTATACCTTATAAATCTTAACAAATCATTAAAAAGAAATAAAAACAAGCAAACCTTAAAAACAATCCAATTAATCTTAATCCAAATCATTAAAAAAGAATAGAATCATACAAGCCTTAAAAGCAGTCAAAATAAACATTCTTAAATCTTTACCCCACTTCAAAATATACAAGGGCATTTACATATCTCCATAGTACACACAAGGCATTTTTCATAAAAAAAAAGTCAAACAGCCCAACTCCCCCCCTTAGAAACTCAGACTTTTCAGCAGAAAACCTCCCACAGAGCAAAGTCTCTTCTTTCCCATAACATTCCATCAGAAAAACAACTGCATTTGTGATTTGTGATTCGGTCTGTCTTTAACTCCTTCAACACCAAAATCTGGTCATCATCATCCGGCACAACAAAAGCTTCAATTTCACTGTCGGTAGAAACATCTCCGTCTTCACTAGAATCAACTTTTTCCACAAGCTCCTCAGCCAGATGAAACATTTCAAAGCTGATATTTTCTACAATGTCCCGAATATCTTGCATAATAGTTTGAAAAGATCAAATCTGTTTGATCTCACAATGAAGGAAACAAGCCAAAACTTTGAAAGATTTTAAAAAATTAATCCAGAAAAATAACAATAAGCACCAAGAGAGATCACTTCTCTTTGCTGTAGAAAGCCTCTCTTGGGGTACATAAACTTAAAAAATATAAATTGGGTGATTTAGAAATGGGGTAGCTCGACTTAGTGTCCCTTTAAGGCTACAGCACGGTTTGGAAATTGTGACGTCCCAGCCTCCCGGCGTATCTTACTGGATTCTCGCCAACGCTGTTCACGATCCTCTGGCTGCGAGGTGCCATTCTGGAGTACAAATGAGATGATTCCGAGCATTTTCTGTCCATGAAAATGCTCTAGGGCTTCAGGAAAAGCCTGCCTGAGCCCATAAAAAAGCCGTGTTGTCAGATCTGAACACAGCTGTTCAGTTGGCCATGTCCCCCACCAGAAGTCAAGAAGAACTAATTTCATGCTGCACAACAATCTCCTCCCCAAATCCCTGTTCCATCACAATCTACTCTGCATTTGGTGCCAGGAAAATCATATCAGAAAGCAGAAAAATTATTTGTGGTTAGCCTTTCTACAACCCACACAGTAAAAAAATAAAGTTTTGGAAGCCCACCTAGATGAAATACTTGATCAATGTTCCATAGCCAGTTGGGCGGGGGGCTGACTCGCTCCCCCTACAGCTAGTTTCTACATTATTAAATCAGAGTTTCTGCAGCATGCACAGGACATTTCAGTTGTGATGATAATATAAATCGTAGCTGGTCTGTCTGCCCAATGAGGTTTTGAGGGATGTGTGTGTGCACCTTTGAGTCAATGTTGACTCCTGGTGACTGCCTGGACAAGTCCTTGCAGTTTTCTTGGCAAGATTTCAGAAGTGGTTTGCCCTTGCCTCTTTCCTAGGGCTGAGAGAGAGTGACTGGCCCAAAGTCACCCAGCTGGCTTTGTACCTAAGGCAGGACTAGAACTCAGAGTCTCCTGGTTTCTAGCCTGGTGCCTTTAACCACTACACCAAACTGGCTGTTCTTGAGGGATGAGGGAATGACTTTTCAACTAATCCGTCAAATTGCTAACCACATAGGTGACTGACATAGCAGATAAAACAGGGCAAGTTGCAAACCCTTAGAAACTGGCACATAAGTGGATTCAAGCTACAGTACTTTGGGTCTTAACCCAGTTTCTATTCTATGAGACACTTTAGGTGTAAAATTGTATAGCTTCTTTTTGTTCCATGGTTTTCCCAGAACAATTCCAAAGCCATCTTTTTAAAAATAATCTACTAATGATGCCTCTGTTCCAGGGTTGCAAATCCACTTAGATGTAGTCTTATGCTGTGGTACACAATGGGCCACACCTATATTTTTCCTTCCATATACCAGCCTCCCTTCTACGGCTGTTGTACAGTGTTCATTGACAGCAAAAATGTGAAGCTTTTCAAGGAAAGTTTCGGAAAACTAATCACTGGGAATACAAAAGGAGCATTATTTTTTGACAATGTGGTAGCAGTAGAAACTCTCTCCCTGGTTGTTGTTGTCTCCTCGGTTCATTTTACCTTTCCCAGAATGCTTCAGAAATGACACTATGCTAACACGTGATGACAATCCTGAGGGACCTTCTAGGAAAGGGAGAATGGCAGGCAATGGACAGGATCCATCAAGACATGACTGTGTCACTGCCACTACCTCCGTAGCAGTAAATAATCACACCCCTGTCAACATTAAACCTTTCTTTAAAAACAATGATGACCCAATTTCTATGTTCCTTCTCAACTGATTGGAAAGTGTGTTTGGCAGAGGACATAAGGGTGCACATGGCAGAGAGTCTCCACGGCCAACTGCCACTGCTGTTCATTCATAAACGTGCCCTACACTGATTCTCCACATTCCCACCATGGAGGCCATCCCTGCCAGGAGTGTGTTGCAGAAACAAGGGAATGATGGGATTAATAACTGGGGGAAGAGCAATTCTAATTGTTTGAGGGCTGGAAGCAAGTTTTAAAGTTTTCCCTGCAGAGAACATACGTCTCTGTGTGTATGTGTTCAAACCTCCACCACCACCCGCCTCCCCACCCACCTTGCCTACTTGTGAAGCCTATAGTAAATCCTTTCCAAAGTTGCCATTATTCAGTCTTCAAATTATCAAAATGCAGTAATGGAACCCTGAAATGTTTTCGCTGAAATTCTTTGAATTCATTTACCCTCAGTTTGATTGACGATGAACTGTTCGTTAATTTTAGTGAGAATCACATATGTCAGTTTTCCAAGAGGCAGTGTTCCAAAAGAGGTCATTTCATCTAACAAAGAAACTGGGTTAGTATAATGTATTCTTACTACTTACTGTACATGGTATATTAGTAACTAAGTCACATGCTTATACAAGTAAGTGGTTGATGAATCGGCTCAATTCCCTTCTTGATTTTGGTTGTTTATTCGTTCAGTCGCTTCCGACTCTTCGTGACTTCATGGACCAGCCCACGCCAGAGCTTCCTGTCGGCCGTCACCATCCCCAGCTCCCCCATGGTTGAGTCCGTCACCTCCAGAATATCATCCATCCATCTTGCCCTTGGTCGGCCCCTCTTCCTTTTACCTTCCACTTTCCCCAGCATCAGCTTCTTCTCCAGGGTATCCTGTCTTCTCATTATGTGGCCAAAGTACTTCAGTTTTGCCTTTAATATCATTCCCTCAAGTGAGCAGTCTGGCTTTATTTCCTGGAGTATGGACTGGTTTGATCTTGTTGCAGTCCAAGGCACTCTCAGAATTTTCCTCCAACACCACAGTTCAAAAGCATCTATCTTCCTTCGCTCAGCCTTCCTTATGGTCCAGCTCTCACAGCCATAGGTTACTACAGGGAATACCATTGCTTTAACTATGCGGACCTTTGTTGTCAGTGTGATGTCTTTGCTCTTAACTATTTTATCAAGATTTGCCATTGCTCTCCTCCCAAGAAGTAGACGTCTTCGGATTTCCTGGCTGCAGTCAGCATCTGCAGTAATCTTTGCGCCTAGAAATACAAAGTCTGTCACTGCCTCCACTTTTTCTCCCTCTATTTGCCAGTTATCAATCAAGCTGGTTGCCATAATCTTGGTTTTTTTTTTAGGTTTAACTGCAACCCAGCTTTTGCACTTTCTTCTTTCACCTTCGTCATAAGGCTCCTCAACTCCTCCTCACTTTCAGCCATCAAAGTGGTATCATCTGCATATCTAAGATTGTTAATGTTTCTTCCAGCGATTTTAACTCCAGCCTTGGATTCCTCAAGCCCAGCACGTCGCATGATGTGTTCTGCATACAGGTTGAATAGGTAGGGTCAGAGTATACAGCCCTGCTGTACTCCTTTCCCAATCTTAAACCAGTCCGTTGTTCCGTGCTCTGTTCTTACCGTTGCTACTTGGTCGTTATACAGATTCCTCAGGAGGCAGACAAGATGACTTGGTATCCCCATACCACCAAGAACTTGCCACAATTTGTTATGATCCACACAGTCAAAGGCTTTAGAATAGTCAATAAAACAAAAATAGATGTTTTTCTGAAACTCCCTGGCTTTCTCCATTATCCAGCGGATATTGGCAATTTGGTCTCTAGTTCCTCTGCCTTTTCTAAACCCAGCTTGTACATCTGGCAATTCTCACTCCATGAATTGCTGGAGTCTACCTTGCAAGATCTTAAGCATTACCTTACTGGCATGTGAAATAAGTGCCACTGTTCGATAGTTTGAACATTCTTTAGTGCTTCCCTTTTTTGGTATGGGGATATAAGTTGATTTTTTCCAATCTGATGGCCATTCTTGTGTTTTCCAAATTTGCTGGCATATGGCATGCATCACCTTGAAAGCATCATCTTGCAAGATTTTAAACAGTTCAGCTGGGATACCGTCATCTCCTGCTGCCTTGTTATTAGCAATGCTTCTTAAGGCCCATTCAACCTCACTCTTCAGGATGTCTGGCTCTAACTCACTGACCACACCGTCAAAGCTATCTCCAATATTATTATCTTTCCTATACAGATCTTCCGTATATTCTTGCCACCTTTTCTTGATCTCTTCTGCTTCTGTTAGGTCCTTACCATCTTTGTTTTTGATCATACCCATTTTTGCCTGGAATTTACCTCCGATGTTTCTAATTTTCTGGAAGAGGTCTCTTGTCCGTCCTATTCTATTGTCTTCTTCCACTTCCGCACATTGCTTGTTTAAAAATAATTCCTTATCTCTTCTGGCTAACCTCTGGAATTTTGCATTTAATTGGGCATATCTCCCCCTATCACTGTTGCCTTTTGCTTTCCTTCTTTCTTGGGCTACTTCCAGTGTCTCAGCAGACAGCCATCTTGCCTTCTTGGTTTTCTTTTTCTTTTGGATGTTTTTTGTTGCCGCCTCCTGAACAATGTTGCGAACTTCTGTCCATAGTTCTTCCGGGACCCTATCTACTAAATCTAGTCCCTTAAATCTATTCTTCACCTCCACTGCATATTCCTTAGGAATATTAGTGAGCTCATATCTAACTGATCTGTGGGTCTTCCCTATTCTCTTTAGTCTGATTCTAAATTTTGCAATAAGAAGTTCATGATCTGAACTACAGTCAGCTCCAGGTCTTGTTTTTACCGACTGTATAGATGTTCTTCTTGATAAAAGAAGATAAAATGGTTTATATTTGCTCTTCTCTGATCATCTGTGAAGGACACCCATTTTCCATAAACTTGATAATGATTTCTTTAAAATTTATTGTTTGTTTATTTATTTATTGGTGTCTTAATCAGAACTCCATGTTTATTCTACAGGGAAAAATCCCAAGAACATGCGTGTCTTGGCAATGAGACACACACCCAACCAATCGTATATGACATTTGTATCTTGAGATGCAGATTTGTTGAAAGAAGCACTTTTAAAAAGCAAAGAAGCAACAAAACCATTGCCCTTTCAGAGTGCCTGCCCATAACACTATTCTCATGGTGCTATGCGATGTTGCATTTGGCCTAGCTGCTGTGCATGAAATCCAGTACAGGCACGTATTTGTTCCTAAAATATGTGTTTCCATTTTCAGAATGCTCTGAAATGGCAACTGGTACAAATCAAGCAACATTCTTGTTATTTAGTGCTTAACTCTGAATTCCATCAGCCATAATAAAATCTAGCCATCGCTATTTCCACAATGCACAAACTTGGCCATGGGCAAGGAACACTGCATTCCTTATCTCCAAGAATACGGCACTCAGATTTATGCCCAGCTTGATACCTTTGAACATGAAAAGAGATTCCTGGGATGTATCTGCATTCCAATATGGGTGACACATGTTTTGCAGCCAGACCTGATCCACACATGTACTCCATTCTGCAACTTGTCATGTCAACATACTTAAAACAGCAGATTGTCTGAATCTACAAATGTCAAGAATGTTAGATATTCAATAGAATTAGAATAAACATGACTTTGATCCAAAGACTTCCCAAACCTCACTGTTTAAATTTTACCTCCAATCTGCAAAGCACTTGCTCTGACATCATGCCAAGCAAACCTGTTTTTTATTTTCCATTGGAACTTCTTTCAATCTCTTAGGATGCAGAACTTGAGCAATATATATCCATGCTACAGGGTTAAATTCACATCTTTAAAACAGCAGACAATACACATGATGGAACGTACAATATGTTCTTGGATTTGGGCTATCCATTTCAAATATATAACATCCCACAGAGATATGAAATGCACTTACACAAAAGTATGCCCTACATATGTGAACTTTAATTTGTGCAGTAGTGCTAAGCACAGTTCACCAGGGATTCAGTTTGTTTGTTGCTATTTGTCTTCAAAACAATAAAAATGATTGACTTGGCTTGGTAATTTACACAATAATCCAAACGTGAACTGAACTATGTCTAGGAGGACTCAGCAACAGTGTTCTGAATTCCACTAGTGATAGCTTTGACTACAAATGCACTATAAATGGAAGTGTTTATTTTGTTATATCATTTATATCACCAATGATACTTTGCATATTATGGAGGGGCATGTGACCTTTTTTCAGAGTGAAAGTCACACTTGGTTTTTAAGTGGTGAGGCTGGAACAAAAATTGGATTGACTATATTTTTAATTTCAATATATTTTAAATTTATTTAATTAAATATAGCTCATATGATCACTTCCCTTGTATGTAACAGGTTCCTTATTGTGTCTCATTTTTCATTACAACTTAGCAGCAACTTTTGGAACAGCTCAGAACCCACCCACCCCCAAGACTATAAGGCAGCAGCTCGAACCCCTTGGATCTAAGGGTTAAGAGGAGTGAAGTGGTTCAGCATTATGCATCAATAATCTAAACACCCCTGCAGCTATTTGGCCCTGATTGTCAAGTAAGAACCTTTGGAATGGGAAATGCTATTCTCTCAGATGATCAGCACAAAATGCCAGGAACCAGTAGCTGGAAGAGGAACAGCAAAAGTTGAGATGTCGAGACCTGAGATCTGGATATTTCCCATCTTCATCATCATCTCATCCTCCCTGAGCCTTGATGATCAGCTGTTACTGCCTGTTTAAGATGTTAATTACAGATTAATCCATTTTCTGAAGAATTTGCCTCTGAACACAGTTATGTTTTTCTATTTTTGAGATGCACCACTTTATCAAGGAAAATATTTCACTTGAGTCTAACAGTGCCTAAGGAGCTAGTCAAGACCACTTCATTCATATCTTCCTTAACTGAATTCGAATTGAGGTTGTTCTGATTAGTTTCTTAGAAATTTTAAAAGCAAGTAAATCTTTTCCCTTGGTGACATGTCTCAAACGTACTGAGCACAGTCCAGTACTTTATTTTTATTTCAGTAGTGCTTCCACCACTTTTCAACCTTTCTTTTTGTATTTTCATGTTCCCTCCTTATATACTTTTTGTCTTTGCCTTCTTCATCTCTTTACAAGCCTATGGAATAGATAAGGAGTCTTCTTTTTCATCTTTGTACAGCTTCTAGAACATTTGAGAGAGGATAATGCTGCAGAGATACAGTAAATAGGGATGCCATTGAACATCTCCAGGATCATTGGCATAGGCTCAGAAAAGAACTTCAGGGGCTCAACAAATGGCCTCAAAAGAGGGTGCTCTAACCCTGAAATTCCTGTATTTCTCAGATCAAAATCTAAAAGACAGAGAAATCTCCAACTTCTCCATCTGCCTTTGCAGATCAACAGATGTCATTCCTGACACCCACAGCCATCTCCTGGGCTTTCTTCCCTTCTTTACTCTGCAACAACACAGAAGCCAAAGTGGAGCTTCAACACCCTCTCCTCAGATGTTCTTTGTTCAGAACTCTTTCAATAAAAAATGCTAGCATTTGAACAGTGTGTGGTTCTTATATTTAACTTTTAAAGTGGTAGGTTTTGCCAAATAATAGCAGTTTGTCAAGAGGCAAAGCATACTGTTTTATTCTTTTGGCGGGGATCCGAAAAAGAGGCATAAATATTGTCCCCACCCCATTCACCTGAATTACTTGGTTGAATTATTTGGGCGGGGGAGGATTACATGTCCTTTTGGTTTTTCCCTCTGCTCTGTAAGTGGGGGAGAACCTGGGTCTTTGTTCCATTAGGAGACAACATAGTCTTCCAGTGGATTAACTGATATCAGTTGACATGTGTTTGCAATTTGCATTAAGAATATTACTGAATTATTAAATATCCTGCAATGGCTGTGGGGGAGGATACTTTTAGAAGAGAGACTATGGCATTTTTCCTTGCCTGCGGATTTCTTTTTGCTTTTATGTGGCCAATTCACATATAACCATCAAGTATTTTAAAGAGTGACCAAAACCATATGGCGATGTGAGTGAATAGTATAGTACGGTGTTAGTTTTTTGTAATGCAAAACGATCTCAATCTTATTTTTCATCTGGAAAGTTAAACAATTAAAAGAGGAAATCTTTCATGTGTTTCAAATATTGACAGTCATCTAGTGGTAGAAAAAGGCTAGCGCACGTAGTGTGGTAATGCATTTTAAAATTACTGTTATTTTACATATCACCATGGAAGATCATTGTTTGTATAGCCAACAACTTGCCCATGTATTCTGTCCTTCATTCATGACTCCTCTGGTTCTGATCCCCTACAACCACGACTCCTTCTTTCTGTCCTGTCACCTTATGGTTGAAACTTCATTTCTGAACTTCTCCTAAATGCCAAGGATCCAAGATCCTGCCCTCTGCATGCTGTAGATTCCCCATACAGCTGTACAGGTAGTCTTCACTTAACAACAGTAATTGGGACTGGAATTTCCATCACTAAGTGACACAGTTGTAAAGCATGACATCACGTGACCATGCCACTTTGTGATGGAAATTCTGGCACTTCTGGTTGCCATCATTAAGCAAATCACCACAGGTCGTTAAGCAAGGATGTCACATGGTCATTTGCAACATCCTGCCGGCTTCCCCATTTACTTTGTTTGTAGGAAGCTGGTAAAAAAGGTCACGAATAGTGGTCGTGTGACTGTGGTGGACACTGTGACTGACGTAAGTACGAGGACTGGTCGTATCTACCACTCGTTCAGTGAGGACCACCTATATGTTCTGTGGGCACATTCTTGTTGGCAACCATTACATTAAGCCAGGTGATTGTTGTGACTCTGCTTAAAACTGTGGCATTAGGCAAAAAAAGGGAGCAAAATAGGATAATGTGTATCCCTCCCAGGAATACCTTAAGTAAATTCCTCTTCCCCCTAATTACAGGATGGTCAGAGTCAGAGACACACGAGAAGGTGAGTTACCAATAGTGGTAAATAGGCCAACGCCCTTCTGCTGATTTATTTGCACTAATGTTTAGCCTGCTTTCCATTAACAGTAATCCTGTAGCTGTATTAACAGTGTCCTCTCGGGTTCTGATAATATTCTGTTTCCTGGATAGACTGAGGGGGTGTGGAAGAGAAAGGGAAGAAATACATTTAAAAACTGAATTTCCATGAAAGTAGGATTAGATGGCGGTGACAGGAGCCTGAGAATTCCACCTTCCCTGAGAATCCCTTAAGCTTTATTTTTCCATTTCTGCTTTTTCAATTAAGCCCCTGCTCCCCTTTTCTCCCTTCACACATCTGCTCCCTGCCTGACGGTTTCCCTTCCTCCTCCTTCCTTCCCTCAAATTTGGTGAATTAAAACCCCAGAAACCATACAGTGTTATTCGAGTCTTTCTCTTTGAAATCTGATTACGTCGTACTCCATGTAATAGATAATCCTATTTCCTGGGACCTGAAGTGCCCAAATTTCTGGTTGGCAACTGAATCTACAAAGGGGAAATGCATTTGATTAAACTTCAGGCTATTTTAAAGGGAGATATTCCTGGCAGGTTTCAACCTGGCTCCCTTGTAAAAGTCAGAGTTTTTGTAGTTTACTAAGCAGCCACGCACACCTGCTCCCACCGTAAGATTTTGCAGTACTTTGAAAAACTGAACGCCTGTCCAGTTAAGACAGAACGGCATCACATCACCCCACTCTGGTCAGCTGCCGCTCAGAAGGAATCACCCAGTGTCTGCTTTGGAAGTTACAGGCTGGAGCGCCACATGGCTTGGGGACCAGCCATTTCCCCATTCATAGGAACTTCTGCTGAATGCTGAGCTATCTAATAGATTTAATTGGCAGCCTTATCAAGGAACCTAATCCTATTCTTTCTAGTCAGTTTCACAATCCCATTTTAAAAAAACCACCTGCCTAGATTGATTTTTCCTGCCTCTACAAACTGCATGCAGTAAACTCTTGTCTCCTAGTCTCTGGGCTCAAGCAAGCCATTATTCTCTCTCTCTCTCTCCCACCACATACACACACAGAGAGAGAGACCCCTACCTAGAGGCTCTACACTATAACCACAGCTGCAGCTGTTGGGAATGTGCCTGGCTGCAAAACTAGAGTGCCATGTCATCATCATTGCCTTCAATAGAAATTTATGTTCAAGCAAAAATGACATTGGAGGGCCAGGAACTTCTTCCCATATACCAACAGCTCAATATTATGGAAAACTGCTAAACATACACATACACGATACAGGAAACAGAAGAAATGGAACATGCAATTTACTTTTCCCCACTCAGCGCAGAATGGGGTTGAGGGGATTTTTGTTACTCCAATGGCTGCAAAATTCGGGGCAAAATGCTGACTTTATAACAATTTTTGAATTATTTTGTTCAGCTGGAAGCAGCACTGATTGGCTCATGCTTTACCTGCATCTTCTCAGCATTTTAACGTCAGCAGGAGTGACTATGATTGCACCAATTTTCCTCAAGTGCTTTGGAGAATGGTGCCGTAAGGAAGCCCCTCGGCCTCAAACCACACCATCCTCACCAGCAGGAAGGAAAATGCCAGTGCTTGCCTGCTCCTTCAGCTGCCCCTCTCTCTGTCTGTGGTTCCCATGCCACCATCTGGGGCACACACCCCAGCTCCATTTAGCTGTCGTTAACTAGGGCCCTGCTACTTCCTGGCCCTACTTCCAGGGCCAGGAAGTAGCAGAGGCTTCAAGGCCGACTGCTTGAGACTTGTGGGCAAGAGGATGTGAGCCATGGGAAAGGAAAGGAAGGTGCACGTATGCACTATGTTGAGGAATTTGCCAGCAATACCATTTCTTGAGAGCTGGCTGGCTAAGCCAAGATAGGGACCCCCCAACCCAACCCTCAATCATTGCTACTGCTCCATTCTTCAGCTGTCCATTCCTGAGCTTAGCCCACAACCTTCTCTCTATACCTGCACTCAACTCCTGCTGTGCTCACCTTCACCCATTGCTAGCAGCTTCATCTACCTGCTTCATCTGCTCTCTATTCCTTCATTTGCCCCTTTTCCAGTTTCTCTAGCCCAAGCTTGACCGGAAATACTATTGCAAACATAGCTGGAGGGCCTTTCACTTCTAAAGCCATAGACATACAGGGCTCAGCAAAGTCTTCACAGCTTATGCCATGTGGTTAATTTCCAAGCTGATGGCTTTTTGAAGCACAAGTGAAAACTGGAATGAGTTTAATACTATTGCCTTAAAAGTGGTGGCAGCAATTGCCCCGTGTTACTTAGAAACTTGCAACCAACTCTCTCCTCAGCTGATAAGGCTTTGCATACCTGTTTTCCAATGGCAATGGATACAGCCAAGTAAAGTCCATTTCAGTCTTGCTGTATTCAAGTGCATGTTTAACCCTCTTCCAATATACCAGCGATATATAAAATTGCTGAAGACTTGGAACATATTCAAGTATGTTAAGCATTCCCGATAAAAGAGTACTACAGAACTACTTCTAGCACCAAGTGTTTCAATGAGCAGTTTTTATTTAATGTTTTTACAATACGTTTTAGCTGTACATATTGTAAGCCACCTACAGTAGTATAAGTAGACAGCATACAAAGGCTGGCAAATAAACAAACAAATCTGATATTAAACTGTTGGATTAAGTGGGGCTGTCTTTTGAATAAACACACAGAGGGATGACCCAAAAGAAACATTGTGTTTATTTCAGTATGGACCAGCCCCATGGATATATTTATTAAAGTATATGAAGTTTTTTTTTTCTTGAGCTGGTAAGAATGCAAAGAGATGCATACTTTAAATTTTCACCAAGAAATATATGGTTTAATAGGGAATGACAACATAAGCAAGCACCCCTGCCCCCACATACACGTACAAAATCCTGAAATCCTAAACATGTATTTCCTTGTAGCCACAACACACATTTCTTTATTCAATGTTAGACAGATGTATACATATGTGAATACAGAAATTTGTGTTTCTAAGTGCGTGTATGTAATCTTTACTCCATGCACTCTTTCCCCAAGGCTACTCAATATAATATTCAAACTAGAGCATACAGTGCCAAGAAAAATAGGCAGATAGATAGGCCAAAACCCCTAAGAATTTATTTTACGCACTTAAGACGTAATGCAGCTAAAGTTGATGAAAGTTCTCTTATATGGATCTTAATATTCACCACATATTTGTCTTCATGTTCAAATATTTGTTCATGATTTCCTTTCTAAATATTTAAACCTGTGCCTGACCACATCATTATTTTAATCCAGTGCTTCATTTGCAGGAATTCCTATCTAAGTGAATTTGGCTGTTGCAATATATAGTTGATAGATTGGAAATGAATGAAACTGAGTATCTGATAGTCCTGGCAGCCTACAAATATTGGCATTTGTGAACAGGGATGCGGCTTTACTCTCTACTGGTTCAAGTTTTCTCTTCATTCTTTTACTGAACCTTATTTCAATAAGCACTGCTACCTTTACTTCAGATTGCGCTCTTCTTTCTGTTCTTATTTAGACTGACAGAGACTTGAGTCCACTCATCTAACCTATTTGTCAGCATTTTGTTTGTTCCTATACTGCTATTCTTTCTTGTTCTGCAAGGTGTTCTATCTCTGATCAACATATCAGAGTTGTACCGCATCAAAATTTCTCAGAGCTAGAGCACATATGGGGCTAGTCAGTCTTCTAGTTTAAAAACATCTGGTTTTTGTCCACAGGACTGGCAGGACAAGATTCATGCTGGGTTCAGTTTGGAGCAAGCCACTAAACTGCCTTATCTTACTCCCTAGTAACAAATAGGGCAAGTAATAAATTTCATTATATAAAAAAATACTTACCAAATTTCAAGCTAAAAAGACACATTGGTCAAAATGCGATCTAAGTCGGTTGCTTTCATATATTTACCTTTAACACACACACAAAGACATGCACTCAGACACATAATGAGGCACATTTTGTTTTTAACACAGTTTAAGCATTTTTCATGATGTGACTATTTAAGTATCAATTAATTAATTATCACATTGTACGATCATATGCATACAGTATAAGAAGAGGAATTGAGATTTAGGAAACAAGTAATCATTACACTGAATGTTAATCTGGTCCAAAGTAAAAGGTAAAGGTTCCCCCTGCACATTTGTGCAGTTGTGTCCGACTCTAGGGGCCGGTGCTCATCTCCGTTTGTTAGCCGAAGAGCCAGCGTTGTCCGAAGACACTTCCACGGTCATGTGGCTGCATGACGCGCACGAAACGCTGTTACCTACCCACCAAAGTGGTACTTATTCATCTACTTGCATTTGCATGCTTTCGAATTGCTAGGTTGGCAAGAGCTGGAGCTAGTGCGGGAGCTCACTCCGCACACAGGGCTAGGGATTCGAACCTCCGAACTTGCAGATCGACAAGCCTGGCGTCTTACCCACTGAGCCACCACGCCCCTGTTAAAAGTACTTATTAGTTAAACCACTTTGAAGGTGAGACTCAATCCTGTGCCAGTACAGTCAATAACACTTGTAAATTAAATGTTAGCCTAAAATGTACCATAAACTAAACTGGATGTAAGGCTTAAATAATACATTGTGTAAGTACTAAAACTAAAAATATTCCTTTAAAAATACTCTTAAATTTACTATAAAAATAAAGAAACTGCATAAAATATATACACTCTGGTTCAGTTTTTTCTTCCATATCAGTTTGGCCTCATACATTCAGACATGTCTTAATTTTAAAAAAGGTTAAAGTTTTGGACAAAACAATTTAATTAGTTTTAATTTAACGTTAACTAATTCAGAGCAAACTTTAGAATCTGGATCTTCCCCTAATCCACTGGACAAATTAGTTTAGGCTGCAATCTTATATGCACTTACTAGAAGTAAGGCCCCTTCAGACTTATTTCTAGGTAAACATTTATCAGATTTTGCAGCAAGTCCCAAAACATTTAATAGGTAAAGAGCAGTGTTTCTCAGTCTTGACAACTTTAAGCTGTGTGGATTTTCTGTCTGGGGAATTCTGGGAGTTGAAGTCCACATATCTTAAAGTTGCCAAGGGTGAGAAACAGTGGTATAGAAGGTGCCAGTGAGAATAAAAATGGTACAGATTTGAAGTTTTCCCTTCTGGGGAACTCACCCTTCCTGATAGTTATATATAGTTCTTTTGGAGATGCAAGTTCTTGCACAGAGTCTAGACCCATAACTCAATTTTCACAGGGTCCAAACCTCTCCTTGTGCAGGAAGATACAATCAATGGTACTCTTTAAAAGTGCAGTAAGGGTCAGTCACCCAGTTATTAAATCAGACAACTATATAGCAAGCCGACAGTACTAGCAGTATTAACAGTTCAAAAGAGAGAGAAACTGGTGAAGAGCCATCCGTTTTACAAAGATTACATTCATTGTCTTCACAGAAGGTACAAGATGATAAACTCTGCATCACCAGGGAGTTGTAGCTTTTCACTGCTCTTCTCCCTATTGTGAACAATTGAAAAGCAATCTTTAGTGTGGTTAAGGCCCATCATATTCAAACAAACTGTAATTTGATGGTATTTATATGCTGCTGAAACAATATCAGAAGCAAAACTATCATATAACTTCAGTCTCAGAAATCCCACTGTACTCGGCAGAGATTTTGTATGATGCCCTGATTTCAATTTTCTATCTGGAGCAGAATGAATAAAAGTCCTTTTTTACTACAGTACTTAGCTGTGAATCCAAACTATTGTTAAATTTGTTGAAATGAAGAATGGATTAAGTAACGAAATCATTCTTTGTTGAAGAATTGCATCCTGAAATATAAGAACCGATCTGTCAAAGAGTATAAATCAAATGGACTTCATGTTCCACTGAACACTGCCTTCTCACCCCCTGCCCACCCCCTTCTTCAAACATTAGCATTAATGGAATTACTTAAGTTCCTGTGGTTTCCAGTTATGCCAATGTCTCATTTACAATCTTTACTGTAACTTTAATTGAATGTGGTCCTTCCTTAACATACAACAGTTCATTCTTCACTTTCCAACCTAAACTGCATACTTCAGCACTGAATACATAAAAATGATTGACACATACTGGGTTCATAATAATCCAGCACAGTCACAGAAGCATCCTGGGTATTTGCCACTTTGAAGACTCTCACAGCTGGAATATCCACACAAACCTGTGTTTCGTTTAACTAAAAAATAAAAGATACAACCTTCAGAGGTCTGTATGCTTTCATAGTGAATGCGTATGGAAAACTAGATGTTTAATTAATATTTTAACTTCTTATTAAAAAAGAGAGAAACTTCCATCCATCTTTAAGTGCATTACCCAGAACAGTAGATAAGCTGTATATTCACAAAAGACCATCCTTTCTGGCAATGTTATCTGTAGTTCACCAATAAGAATAGGCATATTGCATTAATAAAGTGGAATCACAAACAGGAGCTGATTCACACACACAAACACAAAAAGTAAAAACAGTCCATATCTGGTACAGAATCATGCATACCAAAATTCATTCTTATTGCTCTACTTGTTTTGAAAGTAAATATAAGTAGACCTCGCTTAGCAACTGCCTCAGACAGTGACTATTCAAAAGTTACGACAGCGATGAAAAAGTAACTTTGCAACTAATGCCCACATTTATAACCTTCACAGTGTCTCTCAGTCACATGTTCACCATTACAGTCAGTTAGTATACATTGTCCCCCCTTTTTTTTCTTTTTTCCCCATCTCACAGAGCAGAGAGATTGCTTAAACAAGTGATCTCTTCCTGAGCTGCTTTTCTCTGCAGCACGCAATTCCCCAAAAGGTGCTAACTGCAAGTTAACAAACTCAGCTCTGTAACCTTAATTAGCTGGTTTGTAGCTGCTGCCTGTAACTGACAAGACTTTAATCAGTTTCACACCTTCTGTTTGCCTCCTAAATACAAATATCAATTCTCTTCTTGCTAATTATCCCAGTGCCAAGGTGAGCTTCCAAAGGGCAGGGAGTGGGGAAGAAGGGCTATAAGATTTGCCCTTTTACCCGGCTTCCTTGTGAGTCAAGTTCTGGAAACCTTCCCTGCCTTTTGGGCTCACCTGGCTGTTTGGGGTCGTATCCTTCTGATGCTGTAAAGCAAAGGAAAGCTGGAGTAAAATCGTAAGCACAGTCATGGCCACGTGATTTTCCACTTAGCAACCGAGTTGCCAGTCCCAACTGTGATCGCTAAACGAGGACTACCTGTACAGTTACACTACACTTACCAACCATAATTGGGACCGACAACTCCATTGCTAAGCAGCAGGGTCTTTAAGAGCAACATGACATGACCACGATTTGTGACTTCCTGCCGGCTTCCCCATTGACTTTGCTTGTCGGAAGCAGGCTGTGAAGGTCGCAAATGGCAGTCACATGACCACAAGACACTACAACCATTGTAAATGCGCGCTGGTTGCCAAGCACCCAAATCATGATCACATGACTGCGGGGACGCTGCAATAGCCGTAACTTTGAGGTCCGTGTTGTAAGTCTCATTTTTCAGTGCCATTGTAACTATGAACAGTCGCTGAATGAGTGGTCAGTAAATGAGGGCTATCTGCACCACTGAATCCACCTTTAGGTATCAATCTTATACACATCTACCTGGAGTTTATTCCTGAGTAAACACACAGATGCTTGCACTATTAGTGTGCTTAATCTTGGCACAGAATGGCCACCAAACAGAAAAACCAAATAGAGCAAGCTGGCTATAACAATTTTTCAGAACATATTGTTTTCTAAAACTCCACTTTGCCACATTTTTAGGGCAATATTGCCCTGTATTATCAGTTGCAGGAAGGATTGTTTACATGTTTTGCATTTCTGGAAATAAATAATAAAAAATGTTTGGATACAAAATGGCTAGATTCTAAAATAATCTGATTAACAAAGTCCTGTTAACAAGAGTCAATAAAAAATGTAACTTTACATAATTGTAAAAGTGGTAAATACTGGTAAAGTTCCCATATTATGGGAATATGCTGGGTTAAATTATGGGATGTAATTATTCTGATGTCATTATGGGTGAAGTCACTTTCTAAGTAAGCAAGATTGCCATATATTGTGTTCGAATGCAAAAAAACAAGTTGTAAGCCTATGTGTGTGCCTTTTTATTCAAGCAATTCTTTTGGTAATTTAAGCTTCTTATACCATTCCTTAGCCTCACTCATTCAGACAGCTTCAAAATGAGAAGAATGGAGTTATTCCTTCCTGTTTTTCCTTTCCTCAACTATGAAGACAGAAAGTTTAGAAGTACAGGCTTCTATCAGAGCCTGTAACTTAATAATTTTTATTTGGCCTTTTGGACCTTAAACATCTGTCTCTACATATTCTTACAGGGCTTGGTCAAACTTATACAAGTATACTTCATAAAATATGGCCTCTCCTGAATGAACTGGAGGATTCCAATTAAGTTGCCTCAAAATTTTGTCCACAGCGTTGACAAAATGTAATATATATTTTAAATAATAAATTAAAAAAAACTTTTCACAAATACACATCTCAATTTTAGTAGTTTTTGAAGCAAAGTTTCAGCTCATCATTCTGACCAGTATGTCCTTATTTTGACTTACAGAGTCCAAATATAAATGGATTTTTCCTTCATCTTTTTCCACCTTTTTAACTGGGTCATCTAATGACACAAAACTGGGTGACAGAGAGAAACCACTCAGTAATCCAATCTCCATGAGAGCCATACCACTCCTTGAAGATGAGCCAGTACCCAGATATCTAACAAAGAAAAAATAATGATTTATATGGAAATAATTGTGCACTCACATACGCATACACAAGCATGCAATGTTATTAATTCTTAGTATAGAATACTGCTTAAAGTACAGACCTTGAAAAAGCCCCTCCATTTGCACTGGAGGAATATAAACTATAGAAGAGCACAAATACTTATGCACCCCAATATTATTTATAGTGTTTCTGTACATCTCTCCCCCACCCATTTTAAAGGAGCCAGATATCTAAACCAAGAACAAATCTTGATTTCCAGCTGAAACATTATGACAGGAACTACTGATAGGACAAGCTAAGTGAAATCATCAAACAGCAATGACAAAAGTTCTTCAAGGGGATGACAGAAGACATCCATTTGGCATGAACAGGAAATTTCTGCTATAATTTTTCAACAGATTTGTGCTCTGAATGCTGGGAAACTGAGCAAAACAATGTTTCATGTTATATGGGGGAAATTTACAAAACGTCTCACGTATCCAAGCAAGGCTCTTGGGCCTGGAAGTATGATTGACTAAACACAGACCATATTTGGACAGGAATTCAGTACACCCTAAGAGCAGAACAGTCATGCAGGATCAGAGCAAAGGCCACTCTAGCCCAGCATCTTTCCCCAACCACATGCCTTTGGGAAGAGCCAGTTTGGTCTAGTGGTTAAGGTGCTGGGCTAGAAACCAGGAGTCTGTGAGTTCTAGTCCCACCTTAGGCATGAAAGCCGGCTGGGTGACCTTGGGCCAGTCACTCACTCTCTCAGCCCTAGGAAGGAGCCAATGGCAAACCAGGAGACTGAGAGTTCTAGTCCCGCCTTAGGCATGAAAGCCGGCTGGGTGACCTTGGGCCAGTCACTCTCTCTCAGCCCAACTCACCTCACAGGGTTGTGGTTGTGGGGAAAATAAGAGGAGGAAGGAGTATTAGGTATGTTCACCGCCTTGAGTTATTTATGAAAATAACAAAGACGGGATAAAAATTAAATAAATAAAATAAAGATCCAAGGACAAGTGAGCAGCAGCATCTTCCTTCTCCTTTTCTTCAGTGACTGGCAATGAGAGATGTACTTCTTTTGATAATATATAGCAAATGGCACTAGTAGCCCCTGACGGCCTTATCTTGCCTTAATTTGTTTCAGTCCCTTTTAAGGCAATGCAAATGGGCAGCCAACATTACGTCATGTGGCGGTGACTTCCAAAGTTTAACAATGCATGATATGAAGTACTGTTGTTTGACGCTGGCTCCTGAGACTAAAAGAAATAAAACCACCTGTGGGGCAAATCACCAGCCCTCAAAGCTGCTATTGAAAGCAAATAGCCAAAACTGGTTTAAATTATGTCTTTGTTGTAATTGTAGAAGAAAAACAGTTCTCTCTGGACAGCACTTGTAGGTAGAATCATTTTTTACCAAATCAATAGGAAAAAGGGAAGCTAATGAAGTGACTGGCCTGCATTGTGTTCAGGGAAATGCCAAGGTTTTACTGAAGGACAAATATATTTATTTATTCTTTATTCTGCAAATTTAAATGGCTGCCCATCTTAATCAAATAATTCTGTGCAACTAGCAAAGGCATAAAAACAAAAACTTGCCTATAAAGAGTAGAAAGATGTCAGGTTAAAATATGAAACTCCTCATTCAGGGCAAGACAAAACACACAAACTGGACTCTACTAACTTTTTGCCCCTAAGTCCTGAGGGAAGAGCCTACTTTTTAAGGCCTTTTGAACTGAACTGCCTCCTTAGATTTAACTGGACTTTGGTAGGATTTTTTGTTTGTTTGATTGATTGATTGATTGATTCATTCATTCATTCATTCAGAAAACCTGGCAAAATATAATGGAGTGCCATGCATAAACTTTGATTCCTCTGAAATATATTATAAAGATATATCTGTTAGAGAGATTCAGCTCAAAGGTCATTTTAAAAACTGTAAATAAAAAGGAACTGATGGTTTAATACATTTACTTACCTGGTACACACATTTAAAATTAAGCTATTTATGTCTTCTTTGTCATCCTTTACAAAGACATCTAAGTCAAAAGCTTCTTGATTTTGTGCAGATCTACGCCTTTTGCTGGTATGTGAATTTTTCACATTGTATATAACATTGAGCTATAAAGATGCAAAAATAAACATTAGTGGTATTCAGTGAAGAAAACACAATCATTTGTAGAGAAGGGTAATAGAGCTATTTCATAGTTTATCAAATTAAATTCATATATTCAATACACACATTCAAAAAATAAATGTGGCACAGTGCATCATTTTCTGAAATAAAACCTCAAGTTTCAAAGCCTCAAAACAAACCTATCAAAAGCCCCTCAAAATAACAAGTCAAACATGCTTTCTTCTTACTGGAGCTGCTGTGAACTTGGTCAAATCAAGTTGGAAACAAATCAAAACTTTGTCATCACCCAAATGCAGTTGTTTCAGTATTTGCCAAGAAAAGCAAAATGGTAAGAATTTACTGGCAATTCAGAAACATCTGGATCAACATACAGGATAGCCTTTTAAACAACTATTTTACTGGAAGGAATTTTATGTTCAATTTTTCATGCCTTCTTGGCCTTGAACAAAGAGATATCCATGAAGAAAGAAAAGCCTACAAAGGAATGACCAAGTATGCTTTCAGCTGTTTGCAGCATCAGCTTAATTTTCCTACCCAGCCTGCTGCAAACAGGGCAAAGCAAGATAGGCTGTCATAGGCAGAAAGAATTTTACCTACACGTATTAAAAAGTACTTTGATATGACAATCTAGACAGTGGGGGTGGAAATGCACGCAACATAATAACCACATATTCACTAGCTGATACACTCATGACGACTGGCATCCTGGCTTATACTCACACCTGCCAATATGTAGTTTCTGGAAAATGCAAAACATCATTCAAGACATCTGGAAACTCTGGTACAATTCATACACATTTGCCTATTCCTTTGGCAAACCACACATCTTTCTTTAAGGGTTCACTTCTGTTATGGAATTACTGATTTCTCTAGGCTAGGCATCCACTGCTTCTATGACTGATTGTGAATATGATGATGTGAGTTTCCCACATCTGGGTCAATGACTCAACTAAACTGATATTTATATCATTTTGTGATATTACTTTTTCTTTTTTTTAAAAATCTGCTGTCTAACTCCAAAACTAGAATGATAATGCAACTACATTTTTCTAAATGGCAAAGTCTCTCACTAATTTATTTTGTAAACATTTAGTTAAACAATAAGTAGCACACAGTGCAAATTTTGCATCAGTTTTTGTATTGGTCTTATGTTGTGATTAAGCACCTTTGGGGAGATGCAAACAGATATCTGCAAGGAAGAATAGGGGGAAAAATCCAAAACCAAGAACAGAAAGACTCTTAGCTGGCTACAGGAACTATCTGGAAATTATTATTTCTGCCAAAGTACTATTGTACTATGTTATAAAGAACTGCACCTGCCATATTCATTGTTTTCTTATCCTGAATATGCAGACAGCTACATGAGAGCCAGTTTGGTGTAGTGGTTAAGGGCAAACCACTTCTAAAAATCTTGCCAAGAAAACTGCATAGACCTGTCTATGTAGTTGCAAGAATCAAGAATGATTTAAAATCCTTTTTTCTTTTAAAAATCTGCAAAATAAATAGCAAATATGCATTCACATATTCACATGAAGTCACGAAGAGTGGGAAGCGACTGAACGAATAAACAACAAAATGCATTCACATTTGCAGAAAGTTTAGCTTTGTACTATGCAGAGTTTATATCCTCTACTGTTCATTTAGTGATTCACTAGAACATGCAATTTGACCAAGGGTGCCTAAATTTGTGCATGTGTACATATATTTTGCATGTTGTCATTTTATACATTTTGATTTCTGTGATAAAATTCCTCTATCTTCATGGTCAGATGAAATATTGCGAACTGGAGGCTGGATCTGGGAGGTTTGCGCAAGCTTTGTTTAAGTATATCAGAAGGTGAGTATTCTCCTTAGCAGATGTCATGTTCAGGTTCACTGGCAAAAAAACACTTGCTGTTTCAAAACTCATCTTTCTCGTCTACCTACAATTCTTATTTAGTACACACACAGACAGCAAAATTTCACCTAAGGGAATATGAGGTAGTTCTGTCTTCATGAAAGATGCTTGAAATAGAATGTTTAACATACATCATATTAAACCACAATATATGTTGATTTTGGCTTAGTGTGGTATGTGAACCTAGCTATTCTAGTTGGTAAACTATGGTTATGGCTAAGCCATATACAGTATGTAAATATAGTCCCTGTGGCTTAAACAACAAACTAAGGTTAAATAAACCTTGGCTTACCATGATGCATAAACTTGGCCTTAGTTTTGCCAGTTCTTGATTGCAAAGAATCTCCAATGCTTTTCCAAGATAAATGGCAGGGAGATGTTATCCTTCACATTTATGAAACTGCAAGACACTCTACACTTCTGGAACTACTTTGCTTCAACAATTATTGAAAGCAAGGAACTTCCTTCTGAAAGCATTATTAAAATCCTTTTAGCTGCAACCTTCACAATATTCCAGCTAAAAAATATCAAGAATTTGGAAAACTGCCTGTCAGTCCAGGAATCTTTGCTCTCCCATGTTTATCCTTATGGTGGGATCTTAAACAGATATCTGGATGAAGGTATATGGTTAAAGGGTTATTTTCAGCAAGAGATTTTTGGCAGCATTTTCTTTGGCTGCTGAATTAGGCTTTGAGGAAAAAAAGACAATGTTAATGAGCTTGCATTAAAAGAAAAAGAATTTCAGCAGGTGTGAAAATGGGTGGGAAGATTCACACAATCCTGAGCTGGCCTTTTTCTATTAAGAAGCTCCAGATATAGTATCTTGTTTAAACTTGATGAGCGTGGTTAAAACCCTAATGTCAAAATAAAAACTAATTTGAATGTATTCATTTGCTTCAGGAATGTGTGCGCACTAAACACACACACACACAGATACATACACGCACACAGCTGGCCACTGAGTATGCTATTGCCTCATCATGCCCTTTTTTTCACTTTATTGGCATGTATAGAATTGAAAAATCAGGACTGCTCACTAGACTAGAAGCTGAAAAACATCCCTGAAGAAGGCAATAGGAAGTCTCCTTGCTGACAAGAAAATTACACGGACACAGTCAGAAAGACTCAAACGAGATGCAAGAGCTTCTTTATCTTTTTAAAGAGTTGAATAAATGCTGCTTTCCTTACATCTAGGAGAGCAGTCCGTATGTTTGTCAGCAATAGACACAGAAAGCATAATTCTGTTTTATCCAAGATAAATAAAGGTTCAGACAGACTGAGCATCCATATGAATTTTTTTAATGCAATTAAAAGAACCTCAGAGGCCTACTAACCAATTTATGGACCAAACATATGTCAAACAATGAAAAGTTTAGAGGGAAAATATATAAGATATTTTGAAACATCAGTGTTGTGGAAAAAATGTACCAGAATTGGCATTCCCCTTGGAAGTGAGTGGTTATTAGAATTTGCTATATTATATATTACACTATCCAGAAGGGATTCAAAAAGTAAAATCAAGTTCTCAAATGACATGATTCATTCTTACCAGATGCTTAACAAGCTTCCCGCTCCCCTATTTTTTCTGCCCAATCCTGAAGGGGCATAAATCAGGACATCTATTGAGCCTCTAGTGAACAGCTAGACATGGCTGAAGGGCTGCTTTTGACTTGGAGGATTACAACTGGTAGGGTCTGCCATTGCTAACTCTAGGTGAAGGGACAAGTGTTCCTCTTTGCATATGATGTAACGATAGTAAATCATATTGTTGTTTTGATTCTTCTACCCATAAATTCCAAATGTGCTCATTCTTTATAGGCTGCTCACATGCAATGCATAGCAGATGATGTCATACGATATTAATTGCTATTGTTACCATCAATTATTGCATTCTGTATTTGTCCAATGGGCTATTTAAATACACACGCATATATACACATGCATATTTTTTAATGGGAATCTCACATAATGTTTTCTTAAAGTTTTTTTTTTACATTTTGGCATATTAATCTATTAATATACATTTGGCATATTAATCCTAATGTTAGAGTATTTTACTAGAAAAGGGTAGGTAAGTTGGTTGCTTTGACCGTAAATCACAATCACAAATCATATTATTGTTATTTTATCTGTCTACTTTTCTTAGGGCAATTCGATCCTGATAACAAACTGCAGTAATGTTTAAATGATGGAGCATTAATGAAAGAACAAGAACAGGGCACAGTTTAGAGCTCTCCAGCATGGAAGTAATGCCTTAGGATGCTTTAGGAAGAGTTATCTTCAGCTTGCACAGTTCTTTGTGTAGAACAGCTGTGCCATAAATGAGAGAATGCTGGCAGAGAAGTGCTTTGATAAGAGCTACGGCAGAGTTTAGAGCACGGCATCTGCATGTGGGGAGCTGTGGCTGTGCAGAAACAGCTCTTTGGATAAGGGTTCATTTGGCTCATCTACCTAATGAGCTGAAGAGAAAAACTAATTACTTGAAAAATAATCACTGCCCTTTGTTTGAAACGTGTACTAAGTTTCTAGGAAAGCCCACTGCCCTCACAGCTCCAGAATGAAAGGGAATGAACAGTTTTCAAGAATGAAAGGTAATCTATTGTTTCCCCATTTGCTTATTTAGTTAAACGATGTATATGCTGTCCTTTCCCCTTATGACTCTGGATGTTATTAAAAGATATAACAAGTAAAAATATTAAAACTACCTCAAAAACATTTAGGGCCTAGAAAATCATCAGGCTGGATGCCCCCAGGGCTGGACTCTCAAAAGGTGATTTCCTCAGTGATAAGGCTTTAAATTCCATTGTGAACACCCTGAATTGGGCCTGGAAGCAACTGGCAACCAGTGAAGTTGTTTCAGCCAGGAGTAACATGGGACCTCCAGGAGACACCAGTCACTACCTATGATGCCACTTTTCTGGAGTAGCTGCAATTTTCATCTTCAAGGGCTGCTGCTGAAAAAAACACACGGCAATAAACCAGCCTTGAGGTAATCACTGCATGAATCTTAGGATTCTTGGTTCATCAGCCAAAGCTGCTGTGGCTGTCCAGTGTTAATGCTGAATCTAGAACGCCCACTAGACTACAAAATTAATCTTTAAGGGGATCTCTTTCTAAAATAAATATAATTTCCCAAATCCTGATGTCCAACCCACAGCATTATTAACTGCCATGTCTTATTTTATTCCTTCACAGTGTCATCTAGAGACATTCAGAGGCCCTAGAAACTTCAGACCTTAAGTCTGCAAGAAAGGAGATATACAGTAAGTATCATCAACATATTGATGGCTTCTGGCTCTAAACCTGAGAATGATACTTCCCTGTGGTTTCATATTGAAATCAAACAGAATTTTCCCATCTTTAACAATACACTGGCATTTCTGATAGTAGCATCAAATCCTACAAGATGTCTTTTAATGCTACTTACAATAGTTAAATATATTAATAATATTATGTATGTATTAAATTTATATCATCCTATAGACAGTTGATTAGGTGAAACACCCACTTTTTCCATGTGGTAATAACAAGCACAGAATTAGTGTTAGTTTTCAAATCTATGTATGTTTGTGTCTGTGCATTTGGCATCTAAAATTTATTTATATTTAAATTCAAAAGAAAGTGCTTTAAGTTATTAATAACTAGATAGCACATCAGTTTTGATTGTTTTTTTTAAATAAGCTTGTAATATTTTTGCATGTGTAGACAACTTCTAGCAGTTTTACTGCTGTTAAAAACAATTCCAGCTGAGTCCACCACTGTCAGATATGATGGATGAGCAAATTATTGCCTGCTGTGTTATTTTCAAATGTCGGCCTTCATTAGTGGACCTGAAGTTATTTTCAAATGTATATTATTCTTTTTTTGGTAAAAAGAAATATGATTTATGAAAATGCATATACCAGAATAATGGCATGTCATAACAAGCCCAGCCCTCTCTGAAATGTTATAAAATAATACATAGCTTATTCTTAAAATTCTGTTTGTGGTCCATTATAGCTCTTACATCGCTAATGTCACGTATTCTACTGTTTATTTGTACTGGATTCTAATCAACGTGGAATTTGGCTCATGTAATCCAATCGTTCTACAAGGATTAAAGATAAAAAGATGTAAAACAGGCCCAGGGTTTCTATGCTAAACTGGATTCTGTATCCTTAGCATCCCTTTGATCCATAGAGAACACCATTTCCTCTGACAGCAGTCCAAATATGGAGGCAGGTCCCACATGCAAAGATACTTCTATGAGTCTGTAGCTTGAATCATGTCAACTGGATTTCTATTTTCTCAGTGGAAACGTTTCACTCCTTATCCAAGGAGCTTCTTCAGTCTGAAGAAGCTCCTTGGATAAGGAGCGAAACGTTTCCACTGAGAAAATAGAAATCCAGTTGACATGATTCAAGCTACAGACAATTCCACCTGGATGACTGAGAACCTTCATAGACATACTTCTATGAGTTGTTTTCATTCCCTTTCTCTCATCTTCCCCTGGGCTACCAGACAGCATTTGGTTGGTTTGCTGTGTTGGGTAGGATGTCAGAATTGGACAAAAGAGGCAATACGCTACTGGATGACAATAGAGTGGCGAGTATGCATTTTGCCAGGGTTAAAAAGGAAAGAAGTATAACCACCACTGAAAAATCTAAGCCACAACTGTTATGTCAGGTTGCAGAGCAGAGGGAGGGAAGAGAAGCAAGAGACCTTCTCTGGAAAATCAAGTGACTCTTTTTAAACATAGTAGATTGGGCACAAGGGCTGAAGAAAGAGAGGAAGAAATTGTTGCATATATTTTTTATGTCTGTAGAATATGTGGCTGAGTTTTTAAAAAGCCAGGCCTCAAAAACTTTTTTCCTGTTTGGGCTCAGGAGCACATGTTCACCCCCCACTCAGGATTGTTAATTTGCCCAGGTGCCGGCCAGTCTGAGAGTGTCTGACCAATCAGAATTAGTTGTTTGAGCTTTGCCCATATTGGGAATCTGTTGCCTAGGTGTTTTGGTCACATGCTGAATTCTGTCCAGTCAGATGCTGATCAAGTTAAGGTTTAAAATGTAAATGCCTTTTGTCCTTTTGTTCGTTCTCTGCATTCTGCTCTCTGCTATCTAAATGGCTATGTTAATCAACCATGCCATGCTTTGGCTGAAGAAGATTCAAGGTTTGTTCCTATGTTTATGTTTTAAATAAAACGTTTTTGCTACAAACTTATCTCTTGGTTTTTCCATAACTCTGATCACAAATTTTATAAAAATACAAAAGGTTATGGGCCCAGCAATTGCTTCTGCGATCAGAGACAAAACTTATGGAATTATGAGAGAGAAGAAAGCTGAACTAATTCAGTCTGCATCTGGAGAGGCTTCCTTTGTTTTTTGAAACTTGCCGGCAGTTACAGGAAGTTTCCATTGGAGGCGGAGTTTTGCCTCGTGTTTGCAAGCCTCGTGGTGTTTTTTGGATTACTACAACAGGGGAGAGAAGGAGCCATGGCTGCTGATGGAGCTTCAAATTTTCAAGGTATGCTCCTGGAAAGGCTTTCTAATTCTAATTATTTGAACTGGTCTTTGAAAATGGAAAGTTTCTTGAGGAGAGAAAATTTATGGTCTGCAATTTCTGAACAAATTCCTCAGAATCCAGATCAAGCCTGGTTGAGGAAAGATGAGAAATGCAAAGCCTCCATTATTTTGGCTGTTCAGGATGATCAGCTTATTCACGTGAGAGGCAGAGAAACTTCCAAAGACTTATGGGACTATTTGCGTGATTTATATGTGAAAACTAGTCCAGGCAGTAAGGTTATTTTAACAAAAAAACTGTACAAGGCTCACTTGCCTGAGAATGGAAATTTGCCAGATCATCTCCACAAGCTTCAGAATTATTTTGTGGAACTTCAGGAACGTGGGATGGAATTTACCCCCCTGATGAAAGCCTACATTATGCTTTCTTCGTTGAATGAGTCCTGGGACACTTTAATTTGCTCCATGGAGGGAATCCCAGAAGCTGATCTAAATCCATCGTTTGTGTCTACCCGGTTGCTTGCTGAGTGGGAGAAGCGACAAGAAAAAGCTGCCTCCATTTCTACAATAAAGTCTTCTCGTGGCCAGCAGAGGGAGCGGAAGAGCTCTGAATTCCAAGTTTCTGCATTATTCAGCAGGCGGTGCTTTACCTGTGGATCCCCTGCTCATCTGCAAAAGGACTGTGTTCAAAAGAAGAAGACTTCTCACAAGAAAGAAGAAACTTCTGGAAAGAAGATTCTTCATGCAACAGTTGTTGAGAACTCTGATAATAAAGATTTGTGGGTTCTTGACAGTGGGGCCAATTCTCACATTTGTCACAATAAAGATTCCTTTCTGTCTTTGTCTAAAACTAACAAACAAAAAGTTTCCTTAGCAGATGGATCTGTATCCAAGATCGTGGGTGAAGGTGAGATCAATCTTCCATGTTTGGGGGAAACTGTTAAAAATGTTTTGTTTGTGCCTAATTTTCAAAGCAATCTCTTGTCAGTGGGGCAGCTAGTAGCCTCAGGTTATGTAGTAACTTTTAAGAAAGAGGTTTGTGATATTAGAAAGAATGGCAAAATGGTTGCAAAATGTTTGCAGAAAGATTCTCTGTACATTGTACAAAATGCTGAAAAGCAGCAAATTGCTAAAGCTAAGGCTGTTTTTGAAAATAAGCCCTTGCACGACCAGTGCATCCATTTATTACATAGAAGATTTGCTCATGCTAATTTTAAATACATTTCTCAAATGCCTAGTTATTCTGCTGATTTAAAATTGAAGTCTTGTGATAAGTATCTAGACTGTGCAGTTTGCAAGGAGAATAAGACCACAAGGGCTCCTGTGAAAAAGTTTTCTGATAGGTCCTCCTCTAGGCCTCTAGAGATCATTCACTCTGATGTAATAGGCCCATTTTCTCCTAGTCTTGGGGGAGCAAGGTACATTTTGACCTTCATAGATGATTTTTCCAGGTACACATTCATTTACTTGCTGAAAAACAAAGATGAGGTCTTTGGTAAATTTAAGGCTTTTGTGGCTTGGGCGAATGGAAAATTCCCAAGGCCAGTGTCTGCTTTGCAATCAGATCGCGGTGGCGAGTATCTATCCTCAAAGTTTAAAAGCTTTTTGTTAGAAAAAGGGATAGAACACATTTTGGCTAACCCTTACACTCCTGAACAGAATTCTGTTGCAGAGAGAAAAGGCAGAACGCTGCAGGAAGCAATGATGTGTTTGCTGAAGGATGCTAGTTTGCCTTTTAGGTATTGGGGAGAAGCTGTTACTACAGCGTGTTATGTTCAGAACAGGCTGTTTAGCAGTGCAATTCAGGATGTGCCTTTTCGTTTGTTCTATGGTGTGAAGCCTAAAGTAAGCCACCTCAGGGTGTTTGGAAGCACAGCTTGGGTCCACATTCCCAAACAGCTGAGGTGCAAGGGGGCTTCCAGAACAAAGAAAGCAATCTTTGTAGGGTATGAACAGAGTCAGAGGAGCTACAGGTTCATACTGGATAATCAACTGATAATTAGTAAAAGTGCTTCTTTTGCTGAGCAGAATTGGGATAAAATAAACTCTAGTTCTTCAGTTGATTTATCCATGGGGGAGCAGCAAAGTCTTGCTGATGGTGATTTGCAGGAATCACCTAGTGAAGTCAATGAGCAGGAAGCTGACTTGTCTGGAAAGTCAGAGGTTTCTGAGGACAATGGTGGGAAACAGAGTGTAAGTCCTGTCCTACCTCGCAGGTCTGAAAGGATTAATAAGGGAGTTCCTCCTGATCGTTATCAAGCAGATGTTGTGAAGGCTTTTCACATTCACACAGAGCCTGAGTCTCTGGAAGAAATTAAAGAAATGCCAGCTGAAATAGCTAAGTGTTGGCATGAAGCCATGCAGCAAGAGTTGGATTCCTTAAAGGAAAATAAAACTTGGAAACTAGTAAGTTTGCCTCCTAATCAGAAGGTTCTAGGTTGTAGGTGGGTGTTCAAACTGAAAAAAGATTCTGATGGCAAAATTCAGAAGTACAAAGCAAGGTTGGTAGCAAAAGGTTTTGCTCAAAGAAAAAATGTGGATTATGACAAAACTTTTGCTCCAGTGACAAAAGCTGAATCTATCAGGTTGCTTTTAAAGGTTGCTGCCATGAAGAAACTGTCTGTTTATCACTATGATATTCAAACTGCTTTTCTGTATGGTGACTTGGAGGAAAAATTGTTTATGCAACAACCTCCTGGTTATGAAAAAGAAAAACATCTTGTGTGTGAATTGCAGAAATCCATCTATGGATTGAAACAAGCCGCGTGTTGTTGGAATCTTAAAATGGATAATATTTTGCAAAAATTTGGGTTTCAGAAGGGAATTGCTGATCCTTGTGTGTATGTAAAAAATGATAAGCAAGGTGTAATGTACTTGTGCTTGTATGTGGATGATTTGTTGCTGCTCACTTCATCTGATGAACAGAAGCATTCCTTTGAGGTTTGTATGAAAAACAATTTCACATTGAAATGTCTTGGAGCAGTCAACAATTACTTAGGATTAGAAATTCAGAGGGAAAAAGATGGCAGTTTTCTCATAAGCCAGAGTAGCAAAATTAAGAAGCTGCTGGAGGATTTTAAAATGTAGGACTGCAAGTCTGTCTCCTCCCCCATGCTTCCCGAGTTTCTAAAAGAGGAGGGGGTGAAGGGGGATGGTGAGTCATCTGAAGGAGATAGTTTCAGATCAGCCATTGGCAGTCTTCTTTACATTGCAAACAATAGCCGTCCAGACATTGCTAACAGTGTGTCCATTTTGAGCAGGTTTGTGGAAAATCCCACATCTGCTGCAAAGTCTGGGTTAAAAAGGCTGTTTCGTTATTTGCAAGGCACAATGAGTTAATTACCAAGCTGGGTTTGTTTCCATATTCTTTCTAGTCATAAAAAAAGGGGAGTGTTGCATATATTTTTTATGTCTGTAGAATATGTGGCTGAGTTTTTAAAAAGCCAGGCCTCAAAAACTTTTTTCCTGTTTGGGCTCAGGAGCACATGTTCACCCCCCACTCAGGATTGTTAATTTGCCCAGGTGCCGGCCAGTCTGAGAGTGTCTGACCAATCAGAATTAGTTGTTTGAGCTTTGCCCATATTGGGAATCTGTTGCCTAGGTGTTTTGGTCACATGCTGAATTCTGTCCAGTCAGATGCTGATCAAGTTAAGGTTTAAAATGTAAATGCCTTTTGTCCTTTTGTTCGTTCTCTGCATTCTGCTCTCTGCTATCTAAATGGCTATGTTAATCAACCATGCCATGCTTTGGCTGAAGAAGATTCAAGGTTTGTTCCTATGTTTATGTTTTAAATAAAACAACGTTTTTGCTACAAACTTATCTCTTGGTTTTTCCATAACTCTGATCACAAATTTTATAAAAATACAAAAGAAATTGCTCCAAGTAAGGAATTGCATGGAAAATAGCACTTCCACATTCCACACTACTTACAAGGAGCCCAGGATTACTCTATTGAATTGTGGACTGGGCAGCGTTTTTGTAAAGGACAACACTCCAATACTGATAGTAGTGATGTTCAGGATTTCCTGGAAGCCACCGTAAATCCAAAATGAAGTTAACAACTTGTCCATCAGCAGAGTTCACTGTTATGCAGGCTGTACTGCAGCTCAGAATAAAACTATTCACATCAAAAAGTCTTGTTGCTGATTTAGAAGATCCACCCAGTACACAGAATGCTAGCATTAAGGTGACATTTCACAGGATCCTAAAGCTATTACACCTACCCTTTGGGAGAACACCAGGAGCTTAACAGGAAAGGAGAAAGCAAAATCCCTTTGGGTGAGACATTCACTCACAATAATTAGAATCAAAACCAGACTTTCCAACATGACAGGTACATTAGGAATGTTATGTAACTGTTACAATAGAATAGCCGTCTTAATATGATAGTAAGCAGAGCATTTTTAAAAAGACCCAACATAAGAACAACGTATGGAGAGAAAATCTAAAGTAATTAAGTCATAGTATTGTCGAAGGCTTTCACGGCCGGAGTTTGATGGCTGTTGTGGGTCTTCCGGGCTGTGTGGCCGTGTTCTGGAAGTTGTGGTTCCTAACGTTTCGCCAGCATCTGTGGCCAGCATCTTCAGAGGGCAGGAGCACAGATAGAAGCAGAGATTTTGCTTCTATCTGTGCTCCTGCCCTCTGAAGATGCCGGCCACAGATGCTGGCGAAACGTTAGGAACCACAACTTCCAGAACACGGCCACACAGCCCGGAAGACCCACAACAGCCATAATTAAGTCATAAATACAGCTCTGATTTGATTCTAGCTCGTGTGTGTGGTTTATTAATATAATATTGACTCCATCCTAGATAATCCAAATATTATCCAACCAAATGGAGCATCTAATTCAGTCCAAAATCCTTAAAGAAAGAAAAGTGACAAAAATGAATATATGCTTACCTGAAAAATAGCAAAACCATGGCCATTTGCAGAAATTGTAACTCTAACAGGTTGTGTAGCTGGAAACTAAAAGAAATGGCAGATTTTAGTATGCTCAGAAAAGCATACCAAACTGAATGAATTGCCTGAAAATCAATCAATCAATCAATCATTTATATATACACACACACACACACACACACAAACTACAGTACCTCTTTGGTCTTGAGAAGAAAACGGTTTTCACGATCAATTTGGAAAACAGTTGGATTTTCTTCCATGGATCCATTGACTGTTACATCTATTTCTGTCACAGAATCAGCTGTAAGCGTTGCAAAGGTACTCAAAGCCTGCAGTGCTACTATAGTGTCCTACTCAGAGAGGAAAGAACAATCCTTGTTAATATGAATGTGGATGAAGTAAGTAGGTCAGCCAAGTTAGCAGGCAGTACCTAGTGAAGCTTGGCTGATCTCAGAAAGCTAAGTAGGGATAGACCTGGCTAGTACTTGGATGAGAAGTCATCTGGAAACCCTAGAGCAGTAGGCTAGATTAGGATTTTTTTTTTAAAAAATGGTCCTCTATACATATACATATGTATGTTACATATACATAAATGGTCATTTAAGTATTGTGTTTTACTATTAGAAAGGGCATAGTCAACAAGGCATACATTTATTCACTCAGTAACTCTTACAGAAGTAAGACAAACTGGCCTGGTTCACATACAGCATTGAGACATAATTTGATTTGCTTTTAGCTTAACATGATGCATGAGCTCAGCCATTGTGGCTTATCATTATATCAGAACCAGGCCACTATGGCTTGTTCAATAAAGCATGTTTATAAAAAGCTTATCTTAGCAATGTGCATGAACCCGTAACATCGCCTTGGTGTAAAGATACGAACTTAGGTCTTCCCAGCCCAAATTCGACTTTCTGTCTATTTTTAAGTGGGACTGATGCATCAAATGCAAATGGGCAAATGCCTTTGGCCCATTTAGAAAATTAACTGAATCTTTGGCATGCACATAGAGTAGAAGGTTCTCGCTGGCTCCCCTAGAGAATCAAAATATTTTCTTATCATTCTTAGAAACATTTATATATACATTTCTGGCAATCCAGAAGGCCCTGACTAAGGAGCTCATCAATCAAACTTCACACAGTGCTTGGCAGATTCCTGGTTGGAAGTTTTAAATGAAAATAATACATTCCTGGAGCCACATACAAGTTTAACGATTAATTCTAAAAATGCCTGGTAATTATTTTTCTTGAGATAATTTCTAACCTGTGTAGAAGAAAAACCTCCCAGGTTGTTTCTTTGCTTGCTTAGCCATTTCATAATTGGAATCCCCTCTAATAGTCTTTGTTGAATAAAATGAGACAAGAGAGCATAACCTGCAACTTCGATATCTGTAGAACGTGGCTGCCAGGAACTGGAGAGTCCAGAAGATGGTGATGTCCAGAATCTTAGGTCTCCTGAAAAAATTAAAGAAGCAAACTTTCACCTCATAAGAAAAGGATACAACTTTTGTAATGTAGGAAGCGTTTAGTCTTCTGAAGTTTATATACTGACAAGTATTTTTTCAGCAGATTACTTCTTAATCCTATATAGTTTCTCATATTTAAAGATAACCATTCCCCTGCAGCCATGAAATTAAAAGACGCTTGCTCCTTGGGAGGAAAGCTATGGCAAACCTAGACAGCATATTAAAAAGCAGAGACATCACCTTGCCGACAAAGGTCCGTATAGTTAAAGCTATGGTTTTCCCAGTAGTAATGTATGGCTGTGAGAGCTGGACCATAAGGAAGGCTGAGCGCCGAAGAATTGATGCTTTCGAGCTGTGGTGCTGGAGAAGACTCTTAAGAGTCCCTTGGACTGCAAGGAGGTCAAATCAGTCAATCCTAAAGGAAATCAACCCTGATTGCTCATTGGAAGGACTGAAGCTGAAGCTCAAATACTTTGGCCACCTAATGTGAAGAGAGGACTCACTGGAAAAGACCCTGATGCTGGGAAAGACTGAAGGCAAAAGGAGAAGGGGACGGCAGAGGATGAGATGGTTAGATAGCATCACCGACGCAATGAACATTAACTTAAGCAAACTCCGGGAGACAGTGGAGGACAGGAAGGCCTGGCATGCTATGGTCCATGAGGTCACGAAGAGTCGGACACGACTAAACGACTGAACAACAACAACAAAAATTCCCCCCCAATCAATTTCACATTTATCAAATTAATAAACTAGGATTTGTTATACTACATACAGTATATGGCTTTTCTGTACTGCAGCTTTCAGCTGCTTGTCTCCCATGCATGAACTGGCTAGAAATGAAAGTGGCTAAAAAAATCCCTTTCTGAATTCCTCTACTTTGGCCACAGTGATGACTAGATGTTCAGTTCAGTATATAAGGTGGTTCCCAACTCGTGAATACTCCTGCTTCTTTTCCATTTCCATCCATGCCAGGAAAGCAAGCACCAATTGTTTTCCCTTCCATCTTTTAAGTTGCATTTAATGGTCTCATTTGGGCTAGAAGGGGAAACTTGGCAAAACTCTTGTCAAGTTCACCCAGTTAAAAAACAAAGGAAGAAATTTCACAGCATTTCACAGACCCTCCGCTGAACTTTTGAAAAAACAACTACCACAGAGGAATGGTATATAGGTAGGTGTGTGTGTGTGTGTGTGTGTGTGTGTGTGTGTATATATATACACACACACACATATACATACATATACATACATATACATACATACACATACACATACACATACACATACACATACACATACACATATACATACATATACTGGGGAGTCTTTGGTGCTCTCTGAGCCTTGTTGTTTTCATGCAGACGTTTCATTGCCAGGCTAGGCAACATCTTCAGTGCGAAAAGGGAGTGGAACTTGCTGTCTGTTTATATACCCTGGCTTGTCCTGCCTGTGTTGGTGGGGGTCTTGTACTCTCCTTGGTAGTTCCTTGATTGGGCTGTTGTGTGCTGTTTGGGTGATTGACTGAGTTAATAGTTCCTTGATTAAGGTCTATTGTGTTGTTTGATTGCTCCTCTGCTGCTAATCTTGCTGTTAATCTATGCATATCTTGTTGTTATATACAAAAAGCCAAAGATTTACTGGAGGACAAAGAAACCTACACCCCAGTAAACTCCAATCCGATACAGAAACTTGACAGCCAGGTCAAAAGAATCCTCAACGACCTAACCAAGAAAGGTCAAATCAGTAAAGAAGAACAGAGGCGGATGAAAAGCAGTGGACCTATCATCCCACGCTTCTACGGACGCCCCAAAATACACAAGCCTGACATACCACTCCGTCCAATTGTATCATTACCAGGCACCCCCACATACAACATAGCCAAAGAACTTACAAGAAAACTTGGGCATATCACAGAGGAGAGTGAATACTCTATCAATTCCCCACTACAGTGCCTCCAGAAAATCAAAGACATAAAAATAGATGAAGATGAAATTATGGTGTCATTTGATGTCACTGCACTCTTTACATCCATAGACCAAACACTAGCGATTGAATCCATGGCAGCAGTTCTACGTAACACACCCGACCTAACAAGATACACCAAGATCAAAATACCCAGAATCATGGACCTCATCAACCTCTGCCTCACCACCTACTTTCAGTTTGATGGACAAATATTCCAACAAATCAAAGGAACACCTATGGGATCACCACTCTC